>JARYGA010013128.1:600000-797500 GCA_030545235.1 Helianthus tuberosus
TATGCCTTTTTTACTCTCTGATCGAGGTTCTCGGCATTGAAAAATCTTCGTAAACTAAATCACACGAGTATATGTTGATATTTAAGAGATATGCAGTTAAGAAAATCAAGGGCAATGGTGATATATATGTGGATTAGACACAAAAAAAAAACACCTAACAAACGGCTACAATTTAAGGAATGTGTTTAGTGACGGCATCAGATTCCTAATTGATGGAAAAAGGTCTGGTGGTAAGAAAAGCTGCTTCTAGGAGGTTGACAAGTGTTTTCACTCGACGATTCCATTCTTGGGTGGTTGGTTTGGCCCTTGTTCCTGTAACTCGAATCCTAGCCCGGTATATCCCATTTTAATTTTACACCATTGTGAACCTTACGCCTTTTTTACTCTCTGATAGAGGTTCTCGGCATTGAAAAATCTTCGTAAACTCAATCACACGTGTATATGTTGATATTTAAGAGATATACAGTCAAGAAAATCAAGGGCAATGGTGATATATATGCGGATTAGACACCAAAAAAAAACACTCAACAAATGGCTACAATTTAAGGAATGTGTTTAGTGACGACATCAGATTCCTAATTGATGGAGAAAGGTCTGGTGGTAAGAAAAGCTGCTTCTAGGAGGTTGTCTAGTGTTTTCGCTCGACGATTCCATTCTTGGGTGGCTGGTTTGGCCCTTGTTCCTGTAACTCGAATCCTAGCCCGGTATATCCCATTTTAATCATACACCATTGTGAAACAGGTTCTCGGCATTGAAAAATCTTCGTAAACTAAATCACACGTGTATACGTTGATATTTAAGAGATATACATTCAAGAAAATCAAGGGCAATGGTGAAATATATGCGGATTTGACACAAAAAAAAAACACCCAACAAATGGCTACAATTTAAGGAATGTGTTTAGTGACGGCATCAGATTCCTAATTGATGGAGAAAGGTCTGGTGGTAAGAAAAGCTGCTTCTAGGAGGTTGTCAAGTGTTTTCGCTCGACGATTCCATTCTTGGGTGGTTGGTTTGGCCCTTGTTCCTGTAACTCGAATCCTAGCCCGGTATATCCCATTTTAATTTTACACCATTGTGAACCTTACACTTTTTTTACTCTCTGATCGAGGTTCTCGGCATTAAAAAATCTTCGTAAACTAAATCACACGTGTATATGTTGACCTTTAAGAGATATACAGTCAAGAAAATCAAGGGCAATGGTGATATACATGCGGATTAGACACAAAAAAAAAACACTCAACAAATAGCTACAATTTAAGGAATGTGTTTAGTGACGGCATCAGATTCCTAATTGATGGAGAAAAGGCCTGGTGGCAAGAAAAGCTGCTTCTAGGAGGTTGTCAAGTGTTTTCGCTCGACGATTCCATACTTGGGTGGTTGGTTTGGCCCTTGGTCCTGTAACTCGAATCCTAGCCCGGTATATCCCTTTTTATTCTTACACCATTGTGAACCTTACGCCTTTTTTACTCTCTGATCGAGGTTCTCGGCATTGAAAAATCTTCGTAAACTAAATCACACGTGTATATGTTGACATTTAAGAGATATATAGTCAAGAAAATCAAGGGCAATGGTGATATATATGCGGATTAGACACCAAAAAAAACACTCAACAAATGGCTACAACTTAAGGAATGTGTTTAGTGACGGCATCAGATTCCTAATTGATGGAGAAATGTCTGGTGGCAAGAAAAACTGCTTCTAGAAGGTTGTCAAGTGTTTTCGCTCGACGATTCCATTCTTGGGTGGTTGGTTTGGCCCTTGTTCCTGTAACTTGAATCTTAGCCCTGTATATCCCTTTTTAATTTTACACCATTGTGAACCTTTCGCCTTTTTTACTCTCTGATCGTGGTTCTCGGCATTGAAAAATCTTAGTAAACTAAATCACACGTGTATATGTTCATATTTAAGAGATATATACAGTCAAGAAAATCAAGGGCAATGGTGATATATATACGGATTAGACACCAAAAAAAACACTCAACAAATGGCTACAATTTAAGGAATGTGTTTAGTGACGGCATCAGATTCCTAATTGCTGGAGAAAGGTCTGGTGGCAAGAAAAGCTGCTTCTAGGAGGTTGTTAAGTGTTTTGGCTCGACGATTCCATTCTTGGGTGGTTGGTTTGGCCCTTGTTCTTGTAACTCGAATCCTATCCCGGTATATCCCATTTTAATCATACGCCATTGTGAAACTTATGCCTTTTTTACTCTCTGATCGAGGTTCTCGGCATTGAAAAATCTTCGTAAACTAAATCACATGTGTATATGTTGACATTTAAGAGATATACAGTCAAGAAAATCAAGGGCAATGGTGATATATATGCGGATTAGACACAAAAAAAAAAATACTCAACAAATGGCTACAATTTAAGGAATGTGTTTAGTGACGGCATCAGATTCCTAATTGATGGAGAAAGGTCTGGTGGCAAGAAAAGCTGCTTCTAAGAGGTTGTCAAGTGTTTTTGCTCGACGATTTCATTCTTGGGTGGTTTGTTTGGCCCTTGTTCCTGTAACTTGAATCCTAGCCTGGTATATCCCATTTTAATCTTACACCACTGTGAACCTTACGCCTGTTTTACTCTCTGATCGAGGTTCTCGGCATTGAAAAATCTTCGTAAACTAAATCACACTTGTATATGTTGATATTTAGGAGATATACAGTCAAGAAAATCAAGGGCAATGGTGATATATATGCGGATTAGACACAAAAAAAAAATAAGACTTAACAAATGGCTACAATTTAAGGAATGTGTTTAGTGACGGCATCAGATTCCTAATTGATGGAGAAAGGTCTGGTGGTAAGAAAAGCTGCTTCTAGGAGGTTGTCAAGTGTTTTCGCTCGACGATTTCATTCTTGGGTGGTTGGTTTGGCCCTTGTTCCTGTAACTCGAATCCTAGCCCGGTATATCCCATTTTAATCTTACACCATTGTGAACCTTACTCCTTTTTTACTCTCTGATCGAGGTTCTCGGTATTGAAAAATCTTCGTAAACTAAATCACACGTGTATATGATGACATTTAAGAGATATACAGTCAAGAAAATCAAGGGCAATGGTGATATATATGCGGAATAGACACAAAAAAAAAACACTCAACAAATGGCTACAATTTAAGGAATGTGTTTAGTGACGGCATCAGATTCCTAATTGATGGAGAAAGGTCTGGTGGCAAGAAAAGCTGCTTCTAGGAGGTTGTCAAGTGTTTTCGCTCGACGATTCCATTCTTGGGTGGTTGGTTTGACCCTTGTTCCTGTAACTCGAATCCTAGCCCGGTATATCCCATTTTAATCATACACCATTGTGAACCTTACGCCTTTTTTACTCTCTGATCGAGGTTCTCGGCATTGAAATATCTTCGTAAACTAAATCACACGTGTATATGTTGACATTTAAGAGATATACAGTCAAAAAAACCAAGGGCAATGGTGATATATATGCTGATTATACACCAAAAAAAAACAATCAACAAATGACTACAATTTAAGGAATGTGTTTACTGACGGCATCAGATTCCTAATTGATGGAGAAAGATCTGGTGGTAAGAAAAACTGCTTCTAGGAAGTTGTCAAGTGTTTTCGCTCGACAATTCCAGTCTTGGGTGGTTAGTTTGGCCCTTGTTCCTGTAACTCGAATCCTTGCCCGGTATATCCCATTTTAATTTTACAACATTGTGAACCTTACGCCTTTTTTACTCTCTGATCGAGGTTCTCGGCATTGAAAAATCTTCGTAAACTAAATCACACGTGTATATGTTGATATTTAAGAGATATATACAGTCAAGAAACTCAAGGGCAATGGTGATATATATGCGGATTAGACACCAAAAAAAAACACTCAACAAATGGCTACAATTTAAGGAATGTGTTTAATGACGGCATCAGATTCCTAATTGATGGAGAAATATCTGGTGGCAAGAAAAGCTGCTTCTAGGAGGTTGTCAAGTGTTTTCGCTCGACGATTCCATTCTTGGGTGGTTGGTTTGGCCCTTGTTCTTGTAACTCGAATCCTAGCCCGGTATATCCCATTTTAATCTTACACCATTGTGAACCTTACGCCTTTTTTACTCTCTGATCGAGGTTCTCGGCATTGAAAAATCTTCGTAAACTAAATCACACGTGTATAGGTTGACATTTTAGAGATATACATTCAAGAAATTCAAGGGTAATGGTGATATATATGCGGATTAGACACCAAAAAAAACACTCAACAAATGTCTACAATTTAAGGAATGTGTTTAGTGACAGCATCTGATTCCTAATTGATGGAGAAAGGTCTGGTGGCAAGAAAAGCTACTTCTAGGAGGTTGTCAAGTGTTTTCGATCGACGATTCCATTCTTGGGTGGTTGGTTTGGCCCTTGTTTCTGTAACTCGAATCCTAGCTCGGTATATCCCATTTTAAAACCTTACGCCTTTTTTACTCTCTGATCGAGTTTCTCGGCATTGAAAAATCTTCGTAAACTAAATCACACGTGTATATGTTGAGATTTAAGAGATATACAATCAAGAAAATCAAGGGCAATGGTGATAGATATGCGTATTAGACACCAAAAAATAACACTCAACAAATGTCTACAATTTAAGGAATGTGTTTAGTGACGGCATCTGATTCCTAATTGATGGAGAAAGGTCTGGTGGCAAGAAAAGCTACTTCTAGGAGGTTGTCAAGTGTTTTCGATCGACGATTCCATTCTTGGGTGGTTGGTTTGGCCCTTGTTCCTGTAACTCGAATCCTAGCTCGGTATATCCCATTTAAAAACCTTACGCCTTTTTTACTCTCTGATCGAGTTTCTCGGCATTGAAAAATCTTCGTAAACTAAATCACACGTGTATATGTTGAGATTTAAGAGATATACAGTCAAGAAAATCAAGGGCAATGGTGATATATATATGCAGATTAGACACAAAAAAAACACTCAACAAATGGCTACAATTTAAGGAATGTGTTTAGTGACGGCATCAGATTCCTAATTGATGGAGAAAGGTCTGGTGGCAAGAAAAGCTGCTTCTAGGAGGTTGTCAAGTGTTTTCATTCGACGATTCCATTATTGGGTGGTTGGTTTGGCCCTTGTTCCTGTAACTCGAATCTTAGCCCGGTATATCTAATTTTAATTTTACACCATTGTGAACCTTACGCCTTTTTTACTCTCTGATCGAGGTTCTCGGCATTGAAAAATCTTCGTAAACTAAATCACACGTGTATATGTTGACATTTAAGAGATATACGGTCAAGAAAATCAAGAGCAATAGTGATATATATGCGGATTAGACACAAAAAAAACACTCAACAAATGGCTACAATTTAAGGAATGTGTTTAGTGACGACATCAGATTCCTAATTGATGGAGAAAGATCTGGTGGTAAGAAAAGCTGCTTCTAGGAGGTTATCAAGTGTTTTCGCTCGTTGATTCTATTCTTGGGTGGTGGGTTTGGCCCTTGTTCCTGTAACTCGAATTCTAGCCCGGTATATCCCATTTTAATTTACACCATTGTGAACCTTACCCCTTTTTTACTCTCTGATCGTGGTTCTCGGCATTGAAAAATCTTCGTAAACTAAATCACACGTCTATATGTTGATATTTAAGAGATAAGCAGTCAAGAAAATCAAGGGCCATGGTGATATATATGCGGATTAGACACCAAAAAAAACACTCACCAAATGGCTACAATTTAAGGAATGTGTTTAGTGACGGCATCAGATTCCTAATTGATGGAGAAAGGTCTGGTGGTAAGAAAAGCTGTTTCTAGAAGGTTGTTAAGTGTTTTCGCTCGACGATTCCATTCTTGGGTGGTTGGTTTGGCCCTTGTTCCTGTAACTCGAATCCTAGCCCTGTATATCCCATTTTAATCTTACACCATCGTGAACCTGACGCCTTTTTTACACTCTGATCGAGGTTCTCGGCATTGAAAAATCTTCGTAAACTAAATCACACGTGTATATGTTGACATTTAAGAGATATACAGTCAAGAAAATCAAGGGCAATGGTGATATATATGCGGATTAGACACCAAAATAAAAAAAACACTAAACAAATGCCTACAATCAAAGGAACGTGTTTAGTGACGGCATCAGATTTCTAATTGATGGAGAAAGGTCTGGTGGCAAGAAAACCTGCTTCTATGAGGTTGTCAAGTGTTTTCGCTCGACGATTCCATTCTTGGGTGGTTGGTTTGGCCCTTGTTCCTGTAACACGAATCCTAGCCCGGTATATCCCATTTTAATCTTACACCATTGTGAACCTTATGCCGTTTTTACTCTCTGATCGAGGTTCTCGGCATTTAAAAATCTTTGTAAACTAAATCACACGTGTATATGTTGATATTTAAGAGATATACAATCAAGAAAATCAAGGGCAATGGTGATAGATATGCGGATTAGACAGTAAAAAAAACTCAACAAATGGCTACAATTTAAGGAATATGTTTAGTGACGGCATCATATTCCTAATTGATGGAGAAAGGTCTGGTGGCAAGAAAAGCTGCTTCTAGGAGGTTGTCAAGTGTTTTCGCTCGACGATTCCATTCTTGGGTGGTTGGTTTGGCCCTTCTTCCTGTAACTCGAATCCTAGCCTGGTATATCCCTTTTTAATTTTGCACCATTGTAAACTTTACGTCTTTTTTACTCTCTAATCGAGGTTCTCGGCATTGAAAAATCTTCGTAAACTAAATCACACGTGTATATGTTGACATTAAAGAGATATATTGTCAAGAAAATTAAGGGCAATGGTGATATATATGCGGATTAGACACCAAAAAAAAACACTCAACAAATGGCTACAATTTAAGGAATATGTTTATTGACGGCATCATATTCCTAATTGATGGAGAAAAGTCTGGTGGCAAGAAAAGCTGCTTCTAGGAGGTTGTCAAGTGTTTTCGTTCGACGATTCCATTCTTGGGTGGTTGGTTTGGCCCTTGTTCCTGTAACTCGAATCTTAGCCCGGTATATCCCATTTAAATTTTACACCATTCTGAACCTTACGCCTTTTTTACTCTCTGATCGAGGTTCTCGGCATTTAAAAATCTTCGTAAACTAAATTACAGGTGTATATGTTGACATTTAAGAGATATACAGTCAAAAAATCAAGAGCAATAGTGATATATATGCGGATTAGACACCAAAAAAAAAAACACTCAACGAATGGCTACAATTTAAGGAATGTGTTTAGTGACGGCATCAGATTACTAATTGATGGAGAAAGGTCTGGTGGCTAGAAAAACTGCTTCTAGGAGGTTGTCAAGTGTTTTCGCTCGACGATTCCATTCTCGGGTGGTTGGTTTGGCCCTTGTTCCTGTAACTCGAATCCTTGCCCGGTATATCCCTTTTTAATTTTACACCATTGTGAACCTTACACCTTTTTTACTCTCTGATCGAGGTTCTCGGCATTGAAAAATCTTCGTAAACTAAATAACACGTGTATATGTTGACATTTAAGAGATATACAGTCAAGAAAATCAAGGGCAATGGTGATATATATGCGGATTAGACACCAAAAAATAACACTCAATAAATGGCTACAATTTAAGGAATGTGTTTATTGATGACGTCATATTACTAATTGATGGATAAAGGTCGGGTGGCAAGAAAAGCTGCTTCTAGGAGGTTGTCAAGTATTTTCGCTCGACGATTCCATTCTTGGGTGGTTGGTTTGTCCCTTGTTCCAGTAACTCGAATCCTAGCCTGGCATATCCCATTTTAATCTTACACCATTGTGAACCTTACGCCTTTTTTACTCTCTGATCGAGGTTCTCTGCATTGAAAAATCTTCGCAAACTAAATCACACGTGTATATGTTGATATTTAAGAGATATACAGTCAAGAAAATCAAGGGAATGGTGACAAATATGCGGATTAGACACAAAAAAAAACACTCAACAAATGGCTACAATTTAAGGAATGTGTTTTGTGATGGCATCAGATTTCTAATTGATGGAGAAAGGTCTGGTGGTAAGAAAAGCTGCTTCTAGGAGGTTGTCAAGTGTTTTCGCTCTACGATTCCATTCTTGGGTGGTTGGTTTGGCCCTTGTTCCTGTAACTCGAATCCTAGCCCGTTATATCCCATTTCAATTTTACACCATTGTGAACCTTACGCCTTTTTTACACTCTGATAGAGGTTCTCGGCATTGAAAAATCTTCGTAAACTAAATCACACGTGTATATGTTGATATTTAAGAGATATACAGTCAAGAAAATCAAGGGCAATGGTGATATAAATGCGGATTAGACCCCAAAAAAACACTCAACAAATGGCTACAATTTAAGGAATGTGTTTAGAGACGGCATCAGACTCCTAATTGATGGAGAAAGGTCTGGTGGCAAGAAAAGCTGCTTCTAGGAGGTTGTCAAGTGTTTTCGCTCGACGATTCCATTCTTGGGTGGTTGGTTTGGCCCTTGTTCCTGTAACTCGAATCCTAGCCCGGTATATCCCATTTTAATATTACACCATTGTGAACCTTACGCCGTTTTTACTCTCTGATCGAGGTTCTCGGCATTTAAAAATCTTTGTAAACTAAACCACACGTGTATATGTTGATATTTAAGAGATATACAATCAAGAAAATCAAGGGCAATGGTGATATATATGCGGATTAGACACCAAAAAAAACATTCAAAAAATGGCTACAATTTAAGGAATGTGTTTAGTGACGGCATCAGATTCCTAATTGATGGAGAAAGGTCCGGTGGTAAGAAAAGCTGCTTCTAGGAGGTTGTCAAGTGTTTTCGCTCGATGATTCCATTCTTGGGTGGTGGGTTTGGCCCTTGTTCCTATAACTCGAATCCTAGCCCGGTATATCCCATTTTAATCTTACACCATTGTGAACCTTACGCCGTTTTTACTCTCTGATCGAGGTTCTCGGCATCTAAAAATCTTTGTAAACTAAATCACACGTGTATATGTTGATATTTAAGAGATATACAGTCAAGAAAATCAAGGGCAATGGTGATATATATGCGGATTAGACACCAAAAAATAACATTCGATAAATGGCTACAATTTAAGGAATGTGTTTATTGACGGCATCATATTCCTAATTGATGGAGAAAGGTCTGGTGGCAAGAAAAGCTGCTTCTAGGAGGTTGTCAAGTGTTTTCGCTCGACGATTCCATTCTTGGGTGGTTGGTTTGGCCCTTGTTCCTGTAACTCGAATCCTAACCCGGTATATCCCAGTTTAATCTTACACCATTGTGAACCTTACACCTTTTTTACTCTCTGATCGAGGTTCTCGGCACTGAAAAATCTTCGTAAACTAAATCACACGTGTATATGTTGATATTTAAAAGATATACAGTCAAGAAAATCAATGGGAATGGTGATAAATTTGCGGATCAGACACAAAAAAAAACACTCAACAAATGGCTACAATTTAAGGAATGTGTTTCGTGACGGCATCAGATTTCTAATTGATGGAGAAAGGTCTGGTGGTGAGAAAAGCTGCTTCTAGGAGGTTGTCAAGTGTTTTCGCTCTACGATTCCATTCTTGGGTGGTTGGTTTGGCCCTTGTTCCTTTAACTCGAATCCTACCCCGGTATATCCCATTTTAATCTTACACCATTATGAACCTTACGCCGTTTTTACTCTCTGATCGAGGTTCTCGGCATTTAAAAATCTTTGTAAACTAAATCACACGTGTATATGTTGATATTTAAGAGATATACAATCAAGAAAATCAAGGGCAATGGTGATAGATATGCGGATTAGTCAGCAAAAAAAAAAAAAAAAAAAATCCTCAACAAATGGCTACAATTTAAGGAATGTGTTTAGTGACGGCATCATATTCCTAATTGATGGAGAAAGGTCTGGTGGCAAGAAAAGCTGTTTCTAGGAGGTTGTCAAGTGTTTTCGCTCGACGATTCCATTCTTGGTTGGTTGGTTTGGCCCTTGTTCCTGAAACTCGAATCCTAGCCCGGTATATCCCATTTTAATTTTACACCATTGTAAACTTTACGCCTTTTTTACTCTCTAATTGAGGCTCTCGGCATTGAAAAATCTTCGTAAACTAAATCACACGTGTATATGTTGACATTAAAGAGATATACAGTCAAGAAAATTAAGGGCATTGGTGATATATATGCGGATTAGACACAAAAAAAAAAACACTCAACAAATGGCTACAATTTAAGGAATGTGTTTATTGATGCCATCATATTCCTAATTGATGGAGAAAGGTCTGGTGGCAAGAAAAGCTGCTTCTAGGATGTTGTCAAGTTTTTTCGTTCGACGATTCCATTCTTGGGTGGTTGGTTTGGCCCTTGTTCCTGTAACTCGAATCTTAGCCCGGAATATCCCATTTAAATTTTACACCATTGTGAACCTTACGCCTTTTTTTTCTCTCTGATCGAGGTGCTCGGGATTGAAAAATCTTCGTAAACTAAATTACAGGTGTATATGTTGACATTTAAGAGATATACAGTAAAAAAATCAAGAGCAATAGTGATATATATGCGGATTAGACACAAAAAAAAAAAACACTCAACGAATGGCTACAATTTAAGGAATGTGTTTAGTGACGGCATCAGATTCCTAATTGATGGAAAAAGGTCTGGTGGCTAGAAAAACTGCTTCTAGGAGGTTGTCAAGTGTTTTCGCTCGACGATTCCATTCTCGGGGGGATTGTTTGGCCCTTGTTCCTGTAACTCTAATCCTAGCCCGGTATATCCCATTTTAATTTTACACCATTGTGAACCTTACACCTTTTTTACTCTCTGATCGAGGTTCTCGGCATTGAAAAATCTTCGTAAACTAAATCACACGTGTATATGTTGACATTTAAGAGATATACAGTCAAGAAAATCAAGGGCAATGGTGATATATATGCGGATTAGACACCAAAAAATAACACTCAATAAATGGCTACAATTTAAGGAATTTGTTTATTGACGGCATCATATTCCTAATTGATGGAGAAAGGTCTGGTGGCAAGAAAAGCTGCTTCTAGGAGGTTGTCAAGTGTTTTCGCTCGACGATTCCATTCTTGGGTGGTTGGTTTAGCCCTTGTTCCTGTAACTCGAATCCTAGCCCGGTATATCCCATTTTAATCTTACACCATTGTGAACCTTACGCCTTTTTTACTCTCTGATCGAGGTTCTCGGCATTGAAAAATCTTCGCAAACTAAATCACACGTGTATATGTAGATATTTAAGAGATATACAGTCAAGAAAATCAAGGGCAATGGTGATATATATGCGGATTAGACCCCAAAAAAACACTCAACAAATGGCTACAATTTAAGGAATGTGTTTAGTGACGGCATCAGATTCCTAATTGATGGAGAAAGGTCTGGTGGCAAGAAAAGCTGCTTCTAGGAGGTTGTCCAGTGTTTTCGGTCGACGATTCCATTCTTGGGTGGTTGGTTTGGCCCTTGTTCCTGTAACTCGAATCCTAGCCCGGTATATCCCATTTTAATCTTACACCATTGTGAACCTTACGCCGTTTTTACTCTCTGATTGAGGTTCTCGGCATTTAAAAATCTTTGTAAACTAAATCACACGTGTATATGTTGATATTTAAGAGATATACAATCAAGAAAATCAAGGGCAATGGTGATATATATGCGGATTAGACACCAAAAAAAACACTCAACAAATGGCTACAATTTAAGGAATGTGTTTAGTGACGGCATCAGATTCCTAATTGATGGAGAAAGGTCTGGTGGTAAGAAAAGCTGCTACTCGGAGGTTGTCAAGTGTTTTCGCTCGACGATTCCATTCTTGGGTGGTGGGTTTGGCCCTTGTTCCTGTAACTCGAATCCTAGCCCCGGTATATCCCATTTTAATCTTACACCATTGTGAACCTTACGCCGTTTTTACTCTCTGATCGAGGTTATTGGCATTTAAAAACCTTTGTAAACAAAATCACACGTGTATATGTTGATATTTAAGAGATATACAGTCAAGAAAATCAAGGGCAATGGTGATATATATGCGGATTAGACACCAAAAAATAACACTCAATAAATGGCTACAATTTAAAGAATGTGTTTATTGACGGCATCATATTCCTAATTGATGGAGAAAGGTCTGGTGGCAAGAAAAGCTGCTTCTAGTAGGTTGTCAAGTGTTTTCGCTCGACGATTCCATTCTTGGGTGGTTGGTTTGGCCCTTGTTCCGGTAACTCGAATCCTAGCCCGGTATATCCCATTTTAATCTTACACCATTGTGAACCTTACGCCGTTTTTACTCTCTGATTGAGGTTCTCGGCATTTAAAAATCTTTGAAAACTAAATCACACGTGTATATGTTGATATTTAAGAGATATACAATCAAGAAAATCAAGGGCAATGGTGATATATATGCGGATTAGACACCAAAAAAAACACTCAACAAATGGCTACAATTTAAGGAATGTGTTTAGTGACGGCATCAGATTCCTAATTGATGGAGAAAGGTCTGGTGGTAAGAAAAGCTGCTACTCGGAGGTTGTCAAGTGTTTTCGCTCGACGATTCCATTCTTGGGTGGTGGGTTTGGCCCTTGTTCCTGTAACTCGAATCCTAGCCCGGTATATCCCATTTTAATCTTACACCATTGTGAACCTTACGCCGTTTTTACTCTCTGATCGAGGTTATTGGCATTTAAAAACCTTTGTAAACAAAATCACACGTGTATATGTTGATATTTAAGAGATATACAGTCAAGAAAATCAAGGGCAATGGTGATATATATGCGGATTAGACACCAAAAAATAACACTCAATAAATGGCTACAATTTAAAGAATGTGTTTATTGACGGCATCATATTCCTAATTGATGGAGAAAGGTCTGGTGGCAAGAAAAGCTGCTTCTAGTAGGTTGTCAAGTGTTTTCGCTCGACGATTCCATTCTTGGGTGGTTGGTTTGGCCCTTGTTCCGGTAACTCGAATCCTAGCCCGGTATATCCCATTTTAATCTTACACCATTGTGAACCTTACGCCGTTTTTACTCTCTGATTGAGGTTCTCGGCATTTAAAAATCTTTGAAAACTAAATCACACGTGTATATGTTGATATTTAAGAGATATACAATCAAGAAAATCAAGGGCAATGGTGATATATATGCGGATTAGACACCAAAAAAAACACTCAACAAATGGCTACAATTTAAGGAATGTGTTTAGTGACGGCATCAGATTCCTAATTGATGGAGAAAGGTCTGGTGGTAAGAAAAGCTGCTACTCGGAGGTTGTCAAGTGTTTTCGCTCGACGATTCCATTCTTGGGTGGTGGGTTTGGCCCTTGTTCCTGTAACTCGAATCCTAGCCCGGTATATCCCATTTTAATCTTACACCATTGTGAACCTTACGCCGTTTTTACTCTCTGATCGAGGTTATTGGCATTTAAAAACCTTTGTAAACAAAATCACACGTGTATATGTTGATATTTAAGAGATATACAGTCAAGAAAATCAAGGGCAATGGTGATATATATGCGGATTAGACACCAAAAAATAACACTCAATAAATGGCTACAATTTAAAGAATGTGTTTATTGACGACATCATGTTCCTAATTGATGGAGAAAGGTCTAGCGGTAAGAAAAGCTGCTTCTAGGAGGTTGTCAAGTGTTTTCGCTCTGCGATTCCATTCTTGGGTGGTTGGTTTGGCCCTTGTTCCTGTAACTCGAATCCTAGCCCGTTATATCCCATTTCAATTTTACACCATTGTGAACCTTACGCCTTTTTTACTCTCTGATAGAGGTTCTCGGCATTGAAAAATATTCGTAAACTAAATAACACGTGTATATGTTGATATTTAAGAGATATACAGTCAAGAAAATCAAGGGCAATGGTGATATATATGCGGATTAGACACCAAAAAATAACACTCAATAAATGGCTACAATTTAAGGAATTTGTTTATTGACGGCATCATATTCCTAATTGATGGAGAAAGGTCTGGTGGTAAGAAAAGCTGCTTCTAGGAGGTTGTCAAGTGTTTTCGCTCGACGATTCCATTCTTGGGTGGTTGGTTTGGCCCTTGTTCCTGTAACTCGAATCCTAGCCCGGTATATCCCATTTTAATCTTACACCATTGTGAACCTTACACCTTTTTTACTCTCTGATCGAGGTTCTCGGCATTGAAAAATCTTCGCAAACTAAATCACACGTGTATATGTAGATATTTAAGAGATATACAGTCAAGAAAATCAAGGGCAATGGTGATATATATGCGGATTAGACCCCAAAAAAACACTCAACAAATGGCTACAATTTAAGGAATGTGTTTAGTGACGGCATCAGATTCCTAATTGATGGAGAAAGGTCTGGTGGCAAGAAAAGCTGCTTCTAGGAGGTTGTCAAGTGTTTTCGCTCGACGATTCCATTCTTGGGTGGTTGGTTTGGCCCTTGTTCCTGTAACTCGAATCCTAGCCCGGTATATCCCATTTTAATCTTACACCATTGTGAACCTTACGCCGTTTTTACTCTCTGATTGAGGTTCTCGGCATTTAAAAATCTTTGTAAACTAAATCACACGTGTATATGTTGATATTTAAGAGATATACAATCAAGAAAATCAAGGGCAATGGTGATATATATGCGGATTAGACACCAAAAAAAAACACTCAACAAATGGCTACAATTTAAGGAATGTGTTTAGTGACGGCATCAGATTCCTAATTGATGGAGAAAGGATTGGTGGTAAGAAAAGCTGCTTCTAGGAGGTTGTCAAGTGTTTTCGCTCGACGATTCCATTCTTGGGTGGTTGGTTTGGCCCTTGTTCCGGTAACTCGAATCCTAGCCCGGTATATCCCATTTTAATCTTACACCATTGTGAACCTTACGCCTTTTTTACTCTCTGATCGAGGTTCTCGGCATTGAAAAATCTTCGCAAACTAAATCACACGTGTATATGTAGATATTTAAGAGATATACAGTCAAGAAAATCAAGGGCAATGGTGATATATATGCGGATTAGACCCCAAAAAAACACTCAACAAATGGCTACAATTTAAGGAATGTGTTTAGTGACGGCATCAGATTCCTAATTGATGGAGAAAGGTCTGGTGGCAAGAAAAGCTGCTTCTAGGAGGTTGTCAAGTGTTTTCGCTCGACGATTCCATTCTTGGGTGGTTGGTTTGGCCCTTGTTCCTGTAACTCGAATCCTAGCCCGGTATATCCCATTTTAATCTTACACCATTGTGAACCTTACGCCGTTTTTCCTCTCTGATTGAGGTTCTCGGCATTTAAAAATCTTTGTAAACTAAATCACACGTGTATATGTTGATATTTAAGAGACATACAATCAAGAAAATCAAGGGCAATGGTGATATATATGCGGATTAGACACCAAAAAAAACACTCAACAAATGGCTACAATTTAAGGAATGTGTTTAGTGACGGCATCAGATTCCTAATTGATGGAGAAAGGTCTGGTGGTAAGAAAAGCTGCTACTCGGAGGTTGTCAAGTGTTTTCGCTCGACGATTCCATTCTTGGGTGGTGGGTTTGGCCCTTGTTCCTGTAACTCGAATCCTAGCCCCGGTATATCCCATTTTAATCTTACACCATTGTGAACCTTACGCCGTTTTTACTCTCTGATCGAGGTTATTGGCATTTAAAAACCTTTGTAAACAAAATCACACGTGTATATGTTGATATTTAAGAGATATACAGTCAAGAAAATCAAGGGCAATGGTGATATATATGCGGATTAGACACCAAAAAATAACACTCAATAAATGGCAACAATTTAAAGAATGTGTTTATTGACGGCATCATATTCCTAATTGATGGAGAAAGATCTGGTGGCAAGAAAAGCTGCTTCTAGGAGGTTGTCAAGTGTTTTCGCTCGACGATTCCATTCTTGGGTGGTTGGTTTGGCCCTTGTTCCGGTAACTCGAATCCTAGCCCGGTATATCCCATTTTAATCTTACACCATTGTGAACCTTACGCCGTTTTTACTCTCTGATTGAGGTTCTCGGCATTTAAAAATCTTTGAAAACTAAATCACACGTGTATATGTTGATATTTAAGAGATATACAATCAAGAAAATCAAGGGCAATGGTGATATATATGCGGATTAGACACCAAAAAAAACACTCAACAAATGGCTACAATTTAAGGAATGTGTTTAGTGACGGCATCAGATTCCTAATTGATGGAGAAAGGTCTGGTGGTAAGAAAAGCTGCTACTCGGAGGTTGTCAAGTGTTTTCGCTCGACGATTCCATTCTTGGGTGGTGGGTTTGGCCCTTGTTCCTGTAACTCGAATCCTAGCCCGGTATATCCCATTTTAATCTTACACCATTGTGAACCTTACGCCGTTTTTACTCTCTGATCGAGGTTATTGGCATTTAAAAACCTTTGTAAACAAAATCACACGTGTATATGTTGATATTTAAGAGATATACAGTCAAGAAAATCAAGGGCAATGGTGATATATATGCGGATTAGACACAAAAAAAAAAAACACTCAACAAATGGCTACAATTTAAGGAATGTGTTTAGTGACGGCATCAGATTCCTAATTGATGTAGAAGGTCTGGTGGTAAGAAAAGCTGCTTCTAGGAGGTTGTCAAGTGTTTTCGCTCGACGATTCCATTCTTGGGTGGTGGGTTTGGCCCTTGTTCCGGTAACTTGAATCCTAGCCCGGTATATCCATTTTAATTTTACAAAATTGTGAACCTTACGCCTTTTTTACTCTCAGATAGAGGTTCTCGGCATTGAAAAATCTTTGTAAACTAAATCACATGTGTATATGTTGATATTTAAGAGATATAGCATCAAGAAAATCAAGGGCAATGGTGATATATATGCGGATTTGACACCAAAAAAAAAAAAACACTCAACAAATGGCTACAATTTAAGGAATGTGTTTAGTGACGGCATCAGATTCCTAGTTGATGGAGAAAAGGTCTGGTGGTAAGAAAAGCTGCTTCTGGGAGGTTGTCAAGTGTTTTCGTTCGACGATTCCATTCTTGGGTGGTTGGTTTGGCCCTTGTTCCTGTAACTCGAATCCTAGCCCCGTATTTCCCATTTAAATTTTACACCATTGTGAACCTTACGCCGTTTTTACTCTCTGATCGAGGTTCTCGGCATTGAAAAATCTTCGTAAACTAAATTACAGGTGTATATGTTGACATTTAAGAGATATACAGTCAAAAAATCAAGAGCAATAGTGATACATATGCGGATTAGACACCAAAAAAACACTCAACGAATGGCTACAATTTAAGGAATGTGTTTAGTGACGGCATCAGATTCCTAATTGATGGAGAAAGGTCTGGTGGCAAGAAAAACTGCTACTAGGAGGTTTTCAAGTGTTTTCGCTCGACGATTCCATTCTCGGGTGGTTGGTTTGGCCCTTGTTCCTGTAACTCGAATCCTAGCCCGGTATATCCCATTTTAATTTTACACCATTGTGAACCTTACACCTTTTTTACTCTCTGATCGAGGTTCTCGGCTTTGAAAAATCTTCGTAAACTAAATCACACGTGTATATGTTGATATTTAAGAGATATACAGTCAAGAAAATCAAGGGCAATGGTGATATATATGCGGATTAGACACCAGAAAAAAAACACTCAACAAATGGCTACAATTTAAGGAATGTGTTTAGTGACGGCGTCAGATTCCTAATTGATGGAGAAAGGTCTGGTGATAAGAAAAGCTGCTTCTAGGAGGTTGTCAAGTGTTTTCGCTTGACGATTCCATTCTTGGGTGGATGGTTTGCCCCTTGTTCCTCTAACTCGAATCCTAGCCCGGTATATCCCATTTTAATCTTACACCATTGTGAACCTTACGCCTTTTTTACTCTCTGATCGAGGTTCTCGGCATTGAAAAATATTCGTAAACTAAATCACACGTGTATATGTTGATATTTAAGAGATATACAGCCAAGAAAATCAAGGGCAATGGTGATAAATATGCGTATTAGACACAAAAAAAAACACTCAACAAATGGCTACAATTTAAGGAATGTGTTTCGTGACGGCGTCAGAATTCTAATTGATGGAGAAAGGTCTGGTGGTAAGAAAAGCTGCTTCTAAGAGGTTGTCAAGTGTTTTCGCTCTACGATTCCATTCTTGGGTGGTTGGTTTGGCCCTTGTTCCTGTAACTCGAATCCGAGCCCGTTATATCCCATTTCAATTTTACACCATTGTGAACCTTACGACTTTTTTACTCTCTGATAGAGGTTCTCGGCATTGAAAAATCTTCGTTAACTAAATCACACGTGTATATGTTGATATTTAAGAGATATACAGTCAAGAAAATCAAGGGCAATGGTGATATATATGTTGATTAGACACCAAAAAAAAAACACTCAACAAATGGCTACGATTTAAGGAACGTGTTTAGTGACGGCATCAGCTTCCTAATTGATGGAGAAAGGTCTGGTGGTAAGAAAAGCTGCTTCTAGGAGGTTGTCAGGTGTTTTCGCTTGACGATTCCATTCTTGGGTGGTGGGTTTGGCCCTTGTTCCTGTAACTCGAATCCTAGCCCGGTATATCCCATTTTAATTTTTACACCAATGTAAACCTTACGCCTTTTTACTCTCTGATAGAGGTTCTCGGCATTGAAAAATCTTTGTAAACTAAATCACACATGTATATGTTGATATTTAAGAGATATACAGTCAAGAAAATCAAGGGCAATGGTGATAAATATGCGTATTAGACACAAAAAAAAACACTCAACAAATGGCTACAATTTAAGGAATGTGTTTCGTGACGGCGTCAGATTTCTAATTGATGGAGAAAGGTCTGGTGGTAAGAAAAGCTGCTTCTAGGAGGTTGTTAAGTGTTTTCGCTCTACGATTCCATTCTTGGGTGGTTGGTTTGGCCCTTGTTCCTCTAACTCGAATCCTAGCCCGTTATATCCCATTTCAATTTTACACCATTGTGAACCTTACGACTTTTTTACTCTCTGATAGAGGTTCTCGGCATTGAAAAATCTTCGTAAACTAAATCACACGTGTATATGTTGATATTTAAGAGATATACAGTCAAGAAAATCAAGGGCGATGGTGATATATACGTGGATTAGACCCCACAAAAAACACTCAACAAATGGCTACAATTTAAGGAATGTGTTTAGTGACGGCATTAGATTCTTAATTGATGGAGAAAGATCTGGTGGCAAGAAAAGCTGCTTCTAGGAGGTTGTCAAGTATTTTCGCTCGACGATTCCATTCTTGGGTGGTTGGTTTGGCCCATGTTCCTGTAACTCGAATCCTAGTCCGGTATATCCCATTTTCATCTTACACCATTGTGAACCTTACGCCGTTTTTACTCTCTGATCGAGGTTCTCGGCATTGAAAAATCTTCGTAAACTAAATCACACGTGTATATGTTGATATTTATGAGATATACAGTCAAGAAAATCAAGGGCAATGGTGATATATATGCGGATTAGACACAAAAAAAAACACTCAATAAATGGCTACAATTTTAGGAATGTGTTTAGTGACGGCATCAGATTCCTAATTGATGGAGAAAGGATTGGTGGTAAGAAAAGCTGCTTCTAGGAGGTTGTCAAGTGTTTTCGCTCGACGATTCCATTCTTGGGTGGTGGGTTTGGCCCTTGTTCCTGTAACTTGAATCCTAGCCCGGTATATTCCATTTTAATTTTACACCATTGTGAACCTTACGCCTTTTTTACTCTCTGATAGAGGTTCTCGGCATTGAAAAATCTTAGTAAACTAAATCACACGTGTATATGTTGATATTTAAGAGATATAGCGTCAAGAAAATAAAGGGCAATAGTGATATATATGCGGATTAGACACCAAAAAAAAAAACACTCAACAAATGGCTACAATTTAAGGAATGTGTTTAGTGACGGCATCAGATTCCTAGTTGATGGAGAAAGGTCTGGTGGTAAGAAAAGCTGCTTCTAGGAGGTTGTCAAGTGTTTTCGCTCGACGATTCCATTCTTGGGTGGTTGGTTTGGCCCTTGTTCCTGTAACTCGAATCCTAGTCCGGTATATCCCATTTTAATCTTACACCATTGTGAACCTTACGCCGGTTTTGCTCTCTGATCGAGGTTCTCGGCATTGTAAAATCTTCGTAAACTAAATCACACGTGGATATGTTGATATTTAAGAGATATACAGTCAAGAAAATCAAGGGCAATGGTGATATATATGCGGATTAGACACCAAAAGAAACACTCAACAAATGGCTACAATTTAAGGAATGTGTTAATTGACGGCATCATATTCCTAATTGATGGAGAAAGGTCTGGGGGCAAGAAATGCTGCTTCTAGGATGTTGTCAAGTGTTTTCGTTCGACGATTCCATTCTTGGGTGGTTGGTTTGGCCCTTGTTCCTGTAACTCGAATCTTAGCCCGGTATATCCCATTTAAATTTTACACCATTGTGAACCTTACGCCTTTTTTACTCTCTAATCGAGGTTCTCGGCATTGAAAAATCTTCTTAAACTAAATTACAGGTGTATATACTGACATTTAAGAGATATACAGTCAAAAAATCAAGAGCAATAGTGATATATATGCGGATTAGACACCAAAAAAAACACTCAACGAAAGGCTACAATTTAAGGAATGTGTTTAGTGACGGCATCAGATTCCTAATTGATGGAGAAAGGTCTGGTGGCAAGAAAAACTGCTTCTAGGAGGTTGTCAAGTGTTTTCGATCGACGATTCCATACTCGGGTGGTTGGTTTGGCCCTTGTTCCTGTAACTCGAATCCTAGCCCGGTATATCCCACTTTAATTTTACACCATTGTGAACCTTACACCTTTTTACTCTCTGATCGAGGTTCTCGGCATTGAAAAATCTTCGTAAACTAAATCACACGTGTATATGTTGATATTTAAGAGATATACAGTCAAGAAAATCAAGGGCAATGGTGATATATATGCGGATTAGACACCAAAAAGTAACACTCAATAAATGGCTACAATTTAAGGAATGTGTTTATTGACGGCATCATATTCCTAATTGATGGAGAAAGGTCTGGTGGCAAGAAAAGCTGCTTCTAGGAGGTTGTCAAGTGTTTTCGCTCGACGATTCCATTCTTGGGTGGTTGGTTTGGCCATTGCTCCTGTAACTCGAATCCTAGTCCGGTATATCCCATTTTAATGTTACACCATTGTGAACCTTACGCCATTTTTACTCTCTGATCGAGGTTCTCGGCATTGAAAAATCTTCGTAAACTAAATCACACGTGTATATGTTGATATTTAAGAGATATACAGTCAAGAAAATCAAGGGCAATGGTGATATATATGTGGATTAGACACCAAAAAGAAAAACACTCAACAAATGGCTACAATTTATGGAATGTGTTTAGCGACGGCATCAGATTCTTAATTGATGGAGAAAGGTCTGGTGGTAAGAAAAGCTGCTTCTAGGAGGTTGTCAGGTGTTTTCGCTCGACGATTCCATTCTTGGGTGGTGGGTTTGGCCCTTGTTCCTGTAACTCGAATCCTAGCTCGGTATATCCCATTTTAATTTTACACCAATGTAAACCTTACGCCTTTTTTACTCTCTGATAGAGGTTCTCGGCATTGAAAAATTTTCGTAAACTAAATCACACGTGTATATGTAGATATTTAAGAGATATACAGTCAAGAAAATCAAGGGCAATGGTGATATATATGCGGATTAGACACCAAAAAAAAACACTCAACAAATGGCTACAATTTAAGGAATGTGTTTAGTGACGGCATCAGATTCCTAATTGATGGAGAAAGGTCTGGTGATAAGAAAAGCTGCTTCTAGGAGGTTGTCAAGTGTTTTCGCTCGACGATTCCATTCTTGGGTGGTTGGTTTGGCCCTTGTTCCTGTAACTCAAATCCTAGCCCGGTATTTCCCATTTTAATCTTACACCATTGTGAACCTTACGCGTTTTTTACTCTCTGATCGAGGTTCTCGGCATTGAAAAATCTTCGTAAACTAAGTCACACGTGTATATGTTGATATTTAAGAGATATACAGTCAAGAAAAATCAAGGGCAATGGTGATAAATATGCGGATTAGACACAAAAAAAAAACACACTCAACAAATGGCTACAATGTAAGGAATGTGTTTCGTGACGGCATCAGATTTCTAATTGATGGAGAAAGGTCTGGTGGTAAGAAAAGCTGCTTCTAGGAGGTTGTCAAGTGTTTTCGCTCTACGATTCCACTCTTGGGTGGTTGGTTTGGCCCTTGTTCCTGTAACTCGAATCCTAGCCCGTTATATCCCATTTCAATTCTACACCATTGTGAACCTTACGACTTTTTTACTCTCTGATAAAGGTCCTCGGCATTGAAAAATCTTCGTAAACTAAATCACACGTGTATATGTTGATATTTAAGAGATATAGCATCAAGAAAATCAAGGGCAATGGTGATATATATGCGGATTTGACCCCAAAAAAAAAAACACTCAACAAATGGCTACAATTTAAGGAATGTGTTTAGTGACGGCATCAGATTCCTAATTGATGGAGAAAGGTCTGGTGGCAAGAAAAGCTGCTTCTAGGAGGTTGTCAAGTGTTTTCGCTCGACGATTCCATTCTTGGGTGGATGGTTTGGCCCATGTTCCGGTAACTCGAATCCTAGCCCGGTATATCCCATTTTAATCTTACACCATTGTGAACCTTACGCCGTTTTTACTCTCTGATCGAGGTTCTCGGCTTTGAAAAATCTTCGTAAACTAAATCACACGTGTATATGTTGATATTTAAGAGATATACAGTCAAGAAAATTAAGGGCAATGGTGATATATATGCGGATTAGACACCAAAAAAACACTCAACATATGGCTACAATTTAAGGAATGTGTTTATTGACGGCACCATATTCCTAATTGATGGAGAAAGGTCTGGTGGCAAGAAAAGCTGCTTCTAGGATGTTGTCAAGTGTTTTCGTTCGACGATTCCATTCTTGGGTGATTGGTTTGGCGCTTGTTCCTGATCGAGGTTCTCGGCATTGAAAAATCTTCGTAAACTAAATTACAGGTGTATATGTTGACATTTAAGAGATATACAGTCAAAAAATCAAGAGCAATAGTGATACATATGCGGATTAGACACCAAAAAAAAAAACACTCAACAAATGGCTACAATTTAAGGAATGTGTTTAGTGACGGCATCAGATTCCTAATTGATGGAGAAAGGTCTGGTGGCAAGAAAAACTACTACTAGGAGGTTATCAAGTGTTTTCGCTCGACGATTCCATTCTCGGGTGGTTGGTTTGGCCCTTGTTCCTGTAACTCGAATCCTAGCCCGGTATATCCCATTTTAATTTTACACCATTGTGAACCTTACACCTTTTTTACTCTCTGATCGAGGTTCTCGGCATTGAAAAATCTTTGTAAACTAAATCACACGTGTATATGTTGACATTTTAGAGATATACAATCAAGAAAATCAAGGGCAATGGTGATATATATGCGGATTAGACACCAAAAAATAACACTCAATAAATGGCTACAATTTAAGGAATGTGTTTATTGACGGCATCATATTCCTAATTGATGGAGAAAGGTCTGGTGGCAAGAAAAGCTGCTTCTAGGAGGTTGTCAAGTGTTTTCGCTCGACGATTCCAATCTTGGGTGGTTGGTTTGGCCCTTGCTCCTGTAACTCGAATCCTAGCCCGGTATATCCCATTTTAATGTTACACCATTGTGAAACTTATGCCTTTTTTACTCTCTGATCGAGGTTCTCGGCATTGAAAAATCTTCGTAAACTAAATCACACGTGTATATGTTGATATTTAAGAGATATACAGTCAAGAAAATCAAGGGCAATTGTGATATATATGTGGATTAGACACCAAAAAAAAAAACACTCAACAAATAGCTACAATTTAAGGAATGTGTTTAGTGACGGCATCAGCTTCCTAAATGATGGAGAAAGGTCTGGTGGTAAGAAAAGCTGCTTCTAGGAGGTTGTCAGGTGTTTTCGCTTGACGATTCCATTCTTGGGTGGTGGGTTTGGCCCTTGTTCCTGTAACTCGAATCCTAGCCCGGTATATCCCATTTTAATTTTACACCAACGTAAACCTTACGCCTTTTTACTCTCTGGTAGAGGTTCTCGGCATTGAAAAATCTTCGTAAACTAAATCACACGTGTATATGTTGATATTTAAGAGATATACAGTCAAGAAAATCATGGGCAAAGGTAATATATATGCGGATTAGAATCAAAAAAAAAAAAACACTCAACAAATGGCTACAATTTAAGGAATGTGTTTAGTGACGGCATCAGATTCCTAATTGATGGAGAAAGGTCTGGTGATAAGAAAAGCTACTTCTAGGAGGTTGTCAAGTGTTTTCGCTCGACGATTCCATTCTTGGGTGGATGGTTTGGCCCTTGTTCCAGTAACTCGAATCCTAGCCCGTTATATCCCATTTCAATTTTACACCATTGTGAACCTTACGACTTTTTTACTCTCTGATAGAGGTTCTCGGCATTGAAAAATCTTCGTAAACTAAATCACACGTGTATATGTTGATATTTAAGAGATATACAGTCAAGAAAATCAAGGGCAATGGTGATATATACGCGGATTAGACCCCAAAAATAACACTCAACAAATGGCTACAATTTAAGGAATGTGTTTAGTGACGGCATCAGCTTCCTAATTGATGGAGAAAGGTCTGGTGGTAAGAAAAGCTGCTTCTAGGAGGTTGTCAGGTGTTTTCGCTTGACGATTCCATTCTTGGGTGGTGGGTATGGCCCTTGTTCCTGTAACTCGAATCCTAGCCCGGTATATCCCATTTTAATTTTACACCAACGTAAATCTTATGCCTTTTTACTCTCTGGTAGAGGTTCTCTCCATTAAAAAATCTTCGTAAACTAAATCACACGTGTATATGTTGATATTTAAGAGATATACAGTTAAGAAAATCAAGGGCAATGGTAATATATATGCGGATTAGAATCCAAAAAAAAAAAACACTCAACAAATGGCTACAATTTAAGAAATGTGTTTAGTGACGCCATCAGATTCCTAATAGATGGAGAAAGGTCTAGTGATAAGAAAAGCTGCTTCTAGGAGGTTGTCAAGTGTTTTCGCTCGACGATTCCATTCTTGGGTGGATGGTTTGGCCCTTGTTCCTGTAACTCGAATCCTAGCCCGGTATATCCCATTTTAATTTTACACCATTGTTAACCTTACGCCTTTTTTACTCTCTGATCGAGGTTCTCGGCATTGAAAAATCTTCGTAAACTAAATCACACGTGTATATGTTGATATTTAAGAGATATACAGTCAAGAAAATCAAGGGCAATGGTGATAAATATGCGGATTAGACACAAAAAAACACTCAACAAATGGCTACAATTTAAGGAATGTGTTTCGTGACGGCATCAGATTTCCAATTGATGGAGAAAGGTCTGGTGGTAAGAAAAGCTGCTTCTAGGAGGTTGTCAAGTGTTTTCGCTCTACGATTCCATTCTTGGGTGGTTGGTTTGGCCCTTGTTCCTGTAACTCGAATCCTAGCCCGTTATATCCCATTTCAATTTTACACCATTGTGAACCTTACGACTTTTTTACTCTCTGATTGAGGTTGTCGGCATTGAAAAATCTTCGTAAACTAAATCACACGTGTATATGTTGATATTTAAGAGATATACAGTCAAGAAAATCAAGGGCAATGGTGATATATACGTGGATTAGACCCCAAAAATAACACTCAACAAAAGGCTACAATTTAAGGAATGTGTTTAGTGACGGCATCAGATTCCTAATTGATGGAGAAAGGTCTGGTGGCAAGAAAAGGAGGTTGTCAAGTGTTTTCGCTCGACGATTCCATTCTTGGGTGGTTGGTTTGGCCCATGTTCCGATAACTCGAATCCTAGCCCGGTATATCCCATTTTCATCTTAGACCATTGTGAACCTTACGCCGTTTTTACTCTCTCATCGAGGTTCTCGGCATTGAAAAATCTTCGTAAACTAAATCACACGTGTATATGTTGATATTTATGAGATATACAGTCAAGAAAATCAAGGGCAATGGTGATATATATGCGGATTAGACACAAAAAAAAAACACTCAACAAATGGCTACAATTTAAGGAATGTGTTTAGTGACGGCACCAGATTCCTAATTGATGGAGAAAGGATTGGTGGTAAGAAAAGCTGCTTCTAGGAGGTTGTCAAGTGTTTTCGCTTGACGATTCCATTCTTGGATGGTGGGTTTGGCCCTTGTTCCTGTAACTTGAATCCTAGCCCGGTATATCCCATTTTAATTTTACACCATTGTGAACCTTACACCTTTTTTACTCTCTGATAGAGGTTCTCGGCGTTGAAAAATCTTTGTAAACTAAATCACACGTGTATATGTTGATATTTAAGAGATATAGCGTCAAGAAAATCATGGGCAATGGTGATATATATGCGGATTAGACACCAAAAAAAAAACACTCAACAAATGGCTACAATTTAAGGAATGTGTTTAGTGACGGCATCAGATTCCTAGTTGATGGAGAAAGGTCTGGTGGTAAGAAAAGCTGCTTCTAGGAGGTTGTCAAGTGTTTTCGCTCGACGATTCCATTCTTGGGTGGTTGGTTCGGCCCTTGTTCCTGTAACTCGAATCCTAGCCCGGTATATCCCATTTTAATCTTACACCATTGTGAACCTTACGCCGTTTTTACTCTCTGATCGAGGTTCTAGGCATTGAAAAATCTTCGTAAACTAAATCACAAGTGGATATGTTGATATTTAAGAGATATACAGTCAAGAAAATCAAGGGCAATGGTGATATATATGCGGATTAGACACCAAAAGAAACACTCAACAAATGGCTACAATTTAAGGAATGTGTTTATTGACGGCATCATGTTCCTAATTGATGGAGAAAGGTCTGGGGGCAAGAAAAGCTGCTTCTAGGATGTTGTCAAGTGTTTTCGTTCGACGATTCCATTCTTGGGTGGTTGGTTTGGCCCTTGTTCCTGTAACTCGAATCTTAGCCCGGTATATCCCATTTAAATCTTACACCATTGTGAACCTTACGCCTTTTTTATCCTCTGATCGAGGTTCTCGGCATTGAAAAATCTTCTTAAACTAAATTACAGGTGTATATGCTGACATTTAAGAGATATACAGTCAAAAAATCAAGAGCAATAGTGATATATATGCGGATTAGACACAAAAAAAAAACACTCAACGAATGGCTGGAATTTAAGGAATGTGTTTAGTGACGGCATCAGATTCCTAATTGATGGAGAAAGGTCTGGTGGCAAGAAAAACTGCTTCTAGGAGGTTGTCAAGTGTTTTCGCACGACGATTCCATTCTCGGGTGGTTGGTTTGGCCCTTGTTCCTGTAACTCGAATCCTAGCCCGGTATATCTCATTTTAATTTTACACCATTGTGAACCTTACACCTTTTTTACTCTCTGATCGAGGTTCTCGGCATTGAAAAATCTTCGTAAACTAAATCACACGTGTATATGTTGATATTTAAGAGATATACAGTCAAGAAAATCAAGGGCAATGGTGATATATATGCGGATTAGACACCAAAAAATAACACTCAATAAATGGCTACAATTTAAGGAATGTGTTTATTGACGGCATCATATTCCTAATTGATGGAGAAAGGTCAGGTGGCAAGAAAAGCTGCTTCTAGGAGGTTGTCAAGTGTTTTCGCTCGACGATTCCATTCTTGGGTGGTTGGTTTGGCCCTTGCTCCTGTAACTCGAATCCTAGCCCGGTATATCCTATTTTAATGTTAAACCATTGTGAACCTTATGCCATTTTTACTCTCTGATCGAGGTTCTCGGCATTGAAAAATCTTCGTAAACTAAATCACACGTGTATATGTTGATATTTAAGAGATATACAGTCAAGAAAATCAAGGGCAATGGTGATATATATGTGGATTAGACACCAAAAAAAAAACACTCAACAAATGGCTACAATTTAAGGAATGTGTTTAGTGACGGCATCAGATTCCTAATTGATGGAGAAAGGTCTGGTGGTAAGAAAAGCTGCTTCTAGGAGGTTGTCAGGTGTTTTCGCTCGACGATTCCATTCTTGGGTGGTGGGTTTGGCCCTTGTTCCTGTAACTCGAATCCTAGCTAGGTATATCCCATTTTAATTCTACACCAATGTAAACCTTACGCCTTTTTTACTCTCTGATAGAGGTTCTCGGCATTGAAAAATCTTCGTAAACTAAATAACACGTGTATATGTTGATATTTGAGAGATATACAGTCAAGAAAATATAGGGCAATGGTGATATATATGTGGATTAGACACCAAAAAAAAAAAAACACTCAACAAATGGCTACAATTTAAGGAATGTGTTTAGTGACGGCATTAGATTCCTAATTGATGGAGAAAGGTCTTGTGATAAGAAAAGCTGCTTCTAGGAGGTTGTCAAGTGTTTTCGCTCGACGATTCCATTCTTGGGTGGTTGGTTTGGCCCTTGTTCCTGTAACTCGAATCCTAGCCCGGTATTTCCCATTTTAATCTTACACCATTGTGAACCTTACGCCTTTTTTACTCTCTGATCGAGGTTCTCGGCATTGAAAAATCTTCGTAAACTAAATCACACGTGTATATGTTGATATTTAAGAGATATACAGTCAAGAAAAATCAAGGGCAATGGTGATAAATATGCGGATTAGACACAAAAAAAACACTCAACAAATGGCTACAATTTAAGGAATGTGTTTCGTGACGGCATCAGATTTCTAATTGATGGAGAAAGGTCTGGTGGTAAGAAAAGCTGCTTCTATGAGGTTGTCAAGTGTTTTCACTCTACGATTCCATTCTTGGGTGGTTGGTTTCGCCCTTGTTCCTGTAACTAGAATCCTAGCCCGTTATATCCCATTTCAATTTTACACCATTGTGAACCTTACGACTTTTTTACTCTCTAATAGAGGTTCTCGGCATTGAAAAATCTTCGTAAACTAAATCACACGTGTATATGTTGATATTTAACCGATATACAGTCAAGAAAATCAAGGGCAATAGTGATATATATGCGGATTAGACCCCAAAAAAAACACTCAACAAATGGCTACAATTTAAGGAATATGTTTAGTGACGGCATCAGATTCCTAATTGATGGAGAAAGGTCTGGTGGCAAGAAAAGCTGCTTCTAGGAGGTTGTCAAGTGTTTTCGCTCGACGATTCCATTCTTGGGTGGTTGGTTTAGCCCATGTTCCTGTAACTCGAATCCTAGCCCGGTATTTCCCATTTTAATCTTACACCATTGTGAACCTTACGCCGTTTTTACTCTCTGATAGAGGTTCTCGGCATTGAAAAATCTTCGTAAACTAAATCACACGTGTATATGTTGATATTTAAGAGATATACAGTCAAGAAAATCAAGGGCAATGGTGATATATATGCGGATTAGACACCAAAAAGAAAAACACTCAACAAATGGCTACAATTTAAGGAATGTGTTTAGTGACGGCATCAGATTCCTAACTGATGGAGAAAGGTCTGGTGGTAAGAAAAGCTGCTTCTAGGAGGTTGTCAAATGTTTTCGCTCGACGATTCCATTCTTGGGTGGTGGGTTTGTCCCTTGTTCCTGTAACTCGAATCCTAGCCCGGTATATCCCATTTTAATTTTACACCATTGTGAACCTTACGCCTTTTTTACTCTCTGATAGAGGTTCTCGGCATTGAAAACTCTTCGTAAACTAAATCACATGTGTATATGTTGATATTTAAGGGATATAGAGTCAAGAAAATCAAGGGCAATGGTAATATATATGCGGATTAGACACCAAAAAAAAACACTCAACAAATGGCTACAATTTAAGGAATGTGTTTAGTGACGGCATCAGATTCCTAATTGATGGAGAAAGATCTGGTGGTAAGAAAAGCTGCTTCTAGGAGGTTGTCAAGTGTTTTCGCTCGACGATTCCATTCTTAGGTGGTTGGTTTGGCCCTTGTTCCTGTAACTCGAATCCTAGCCCGGTATATCCCATTTTAATCTTACACCATTGTGAACCTTACACCGTTTTTACTCTCTGATCGAGGTTCTTGGCCTTGAAAAATCTTCGTAAACTATATCACACGTGTATATGTTGATATTTAACAGATATACAGTCAAGAAAATCAAGGGCAATGGTGATATATATGCGGATTAGACACCAAAAAAAAACACTCAACAAATGGCTACAATTTAAGGAATGTTTTTAGTGACGGCATCAGATTCCTAATTGATGGAGAAAGGTCTGGTGGTAAGAAAAGCTGCTTCTAGGAGGTTGTCAAGTGTTTTCGCTCGACGATTCCATTCTTGGTTGTTTGGTTTGGCCCTTGTTCCTGTAACTCGAATCCTAGCCCGGTATATCCCATTTTAGTTTTACACCATTGTGAACCTTACGCCTTTATTACTCTCTGATCGAGGTTCTTGGCATTGAAAAATCTTCGTAAACTAAATCACACGTGTATATGTTGACATTTAAGAGATATACCGTCAAGAAAATCAAGGGAAATGGCGATATATATGCGGATTAGAAACCAAAAAAAACACTCAACAAATGGCTACAATTTAAGGAATGTGTTTGGTGACTGCATCAGATTCCTAATTGATAGAGAAAGGTCTGGTGGCAAGAAAAGCTGCTTCTAAGTGGTTGTCAAGTGTTTTCGCTTGATAATTCCATTCTTGGGTGGTTGGTTTGGCCCTTGTTCCTGTAACTCGAATCCTAGCCCGGTATATCCCATTTTAATTTTACACCATTGTGAACCTTATGCCTTTTTTACTCTCTGATCAACTTTCTCGGCGTTGAAAAATCTTCGTAAACTAAATCACACGTGTATATGTTGATATTTAAGAGATATACAGTCAAGAAAATCAAGGGCAATTGTTAGGATCTGAGTTTGGTTTTGATGGTGTTTTACGTTTGAATTAAGATGAAGATGGATGAGTTGTGCAGCGGAATTAAGATGGAAACAAACTTTGCACATAATCAAACAAGAGAATTGCTTTAATCAAACATTTTCCACAAAGAACCAAAAGATTGAATTTATTTCAATAACGATTACAATGCAATGTCTGAATACAAACTCCCCCTCAGCCTGAGCTCACAGTGTTTGTTCGTGCAGGAAGAAGATTTTGCAAAGAGCTAATAGAACAGTACAGAGCACTGTTCTATTTATAGGCACGAGCAAACCACTGAAGCATCTTAGCTGACGTCACCATGAAAGTGCATCCAACCTCCTAACAAACTCTAACCTCTGATCTATACAACCTCTGCTATGCTAACTACTGTTATTACATTTCATTACATAAAGACATCTAAACTACTGCTGCATCCTTCCACTGATGTGAACCCAGCAGTATTTGTCCGGATCAGCAGAGCTTGACTCAAGGCAGTAGATTGAACAGCAGAGCTTTAATCTTCCATCAGTCTTTTACTAGATCAGCAGTTTGTAGGTCAGCAGTTTGTACGATCAGTAGATAGGAGGTCAGCAGATGTTGAAACCACTTTCAAGGGGAGAGACAAGTAAACATAACATCTGCTTATTCTGGATCCACTGCTCTGATCCAGTTTTTGCTTTAATTATTTGTTCCTTTGGTAGGGTTCAATCTTCCCCTGGAACAGATAATGCCAAAACCCTTCATTGTTGTGGAACTTTATTGCCTCATCAACAGTTCCCTTATCTGACCTTTAAGTTGTAACTCAAAGTCTAGGGCACATGTATCATCCTCATCCCTACTAAGTGGAAGATCAAGGAGATCCTGCATATCTTCAAGACTTTGGCCAAGTGCTTGTTCCTTTGTTATTTTCTTCACTTCTCCACTAGACCTGAACATAGTCAGTACATGGGTCTGTTTGTTAGTTTCCCACTTTAGTACTTTTAAGCCTGGTGGGTTTCTTGGGAGATTGTTATTGGATGAGGAGTTTGGTGAAGCTGGCCTTGTGATGACTGTTTGAGCAGTGCTTGCAGGTTGATTCAGGCCAAGAGTTTCAGCTATCATTTCTTTAATTCCTTCTTTTACAAACTCATCTCCTGCCATTAATTCATCCACTGTTTCAGTACCCAACTATTTTTGTTGCCTTCTTTTATAGATGGCTGCACCAGCTAGAGCAGTGGATCTCTTGATTTGCAGCTTTGATGGTCTTTTTGAAACCTCTGCTTTAGGATAGTCAGGCTTTTGTGGAGCAGTAGGATCTGTTTTTCTTAATTTCTCCAAACTTTTGTAGGTAGCCCTGACTTTATCTTCTTTCCGTCTCATCACTTGATTTTTGGACCCATAATCAGCAGCAACCAATTCCTCTTTCATTCTCCTCAGCTCTACCTTTTTATCAGGTACATTCTTTTTGAATTTTGCCCAATCTAGAGGAGTGTGTTTGACCTTATTCTTGATCATATCTTGAATCCTGGCAGCTTCTTTTTCAAGCTCAGGAATGGTCCACTCTTTGTACATGTGTTTTTCTCCTTTGTACTTCTTGGTTTCCATGATGCTTTCGATGTAGTCTTTTCTCAGAGTTTCATCTGCTCTCTCTGAGATTTGCTGACAAACATTTTTTGCAAACTGCTCTAAAGATCTGACTTGTGTGAGCAAGTATTGATAATTCTGCTGAATTTCTCTATCAGATTTCCCATGTGTATTTCTTTTTGATATATCCACTGCTTGCTTAGCCTTGATTTTCAAATATTCTTCAATATTGTTAGGCCTGGGATATCCTTCAACAGATGGCAACTTCCTTTTAGCAGGGTCATCCTCATAGTAGAAAGATTTGATTTCTTCTCTGACTGCTATAAGTTCAAGAGGGAATTGAACACCCGCAGGAGGTAAGGGCTTTTGAATTTGAGCTGATGAGAGAGGAACATGTTTGGGTATTGTAACAAGTGATAGAGATTTTGAAGATGTTTGTGGTGGTGATGGTGAATCATCATCTGGTATGAAAATCCTTCTCCTTTTTATTTTAGGAGAGGCAGATGATGTTTTAGGTGGATCAGTGGTGGTGATTTGAGTGGCAGTGATTTGTGATTGACTAACAGCTGTTGAAACAACTGGTGTTTCAACCACTGTTGTCATTACAACAGATGTTGTAACATCTGCTATCTTCTGCTTTTTGGCAGGAGGCGATGGTGGTGATTTTGTTTTTAGTGGTGATGGTGGTGGTGGTAAGGCAGTGGTTGTGGTGTGTGTTGAAGTGATAACAGATGTTGAAACCTCTGAAGTACCAGCAGTAGTTGATACAGCAGGAGTTACAACAGCTGTTTGGATGGAGGTTTGATGTTGGGGGCTTTTGGATGGTGGTTTTGGAGTATGCTTTGTGAGTCTGGATGGTGTGGACTTGGGTTTCCTCACTTTTCTAGTGGGATTTCTTTTTAGCTCAGGATTTTGAACATCCTTTAGCCCAGAACAACCCTGCGTATTTAGCTCCATGTAAGCTCTTTTCTCCTTATTCCACCTTGACATATCCTTTGCCGCTCTGTCCCTTTTTACACTTGCTATAGCTTCATCAAGTGCATTTTGGGTAACATCAACCTTTTTGCTACCATCTGGCAAAGGTATCTGCTTGGTCATATTCTTAATTTATGGTTCTATGTAGAGACCATCATCTACTCCCTTTTTCTTCCATTCTTTAATTTTCTCCCCCTTTTTGGCATTATCTAGGGGTAATTGATCAATGAAGAGAACAGTTGGAGGAGCAGTGCCAGTGGTTTTCAATAAATGGGCCTTGAGAGCCTTGATGTCTGCCTGTGTGTTCTTGAACCTAGACTCCATGATGTTTCTCAGCTCTTGTACATGTATTTCATGTTGCTGATCAGCCATTTGTTTTTGTTGTTGGAGAAAAGGTTGAAATAGATTCCAGAGCTCATTTGCAGCAGGTGCTTGTGGTGGAGCAGGTGCTTGAGGTGGAACAACAGTGGATTGCATCTTTTGTACTTTCAACAACTATTGTAGCATGTCTTTGATATCTGCAACAGCTGTATCCAGTTTGTCAACTCGTTCCGTCAATTCCAGATATTTTAAACCATCACCCAATTTAATGGGATCATCTGATTTCCCACTAGCAGTGGTTTTATCAGTGTTTGAGGTAGGGAGTGTACTCCAAACATTAACCAATGATGCCCCTTTTTCTTGGTACTGGGGTCTTCTTCCTTCAACACTTGACAGCATTTTGATGTTGCCAGTGGTCAAAACAAATCCACTGGTGGATGTCAGAGGTGCTATGGAAGGAATTGCCTCCAAGGAAGTCTTATTAATGTAACCACTGTCCAAATGCAAACCAGTGGGTTCAGTACTTGTAGTGGCTGCTTCACTTGGATTACCACCAAGAGTTACTTGTAGCTCAAGGGGTGTAACCTCCTCAGGTTGTGTTGGTGGGTTAGCAAAGATTGATACATCAGACCCAGTCATTTGTTGAGGCATGTTCTCATTGATGGGTGATTGAGAAGGACTGGTTTGTGCCTGGTTCAAATCAATTGCATCCAACAAAAGTTTAGTTGGTGGGGGAATTGTGGATGTGATGGTTGGTGTAGAAAGAGAATTTGCCCCGGACATTGGGTTATGGATGATGGAAGCGAGTGATTCCAGAGCATCATATTGTGGTGTCCCAATTTGTACAACCTGTTCTTTTTGAGAAGAAGCAGGAGGAGTTTCGGTTATGGGTTGAGATATTTGTACCAACTGCTGTGAGGAAGTAGCAGCAGTGGTTTCTTGTAACTTTTGTTTTGTCACAGGCAGTTGCTTTGGTATCTCATCCTCCAGAGTTGCCTTTTTGATAGGTTTGGGGGGATTTTGAGTTTTTCTTTTTGTTGGCTTTTTGGTGATTGTAGGTTTGGGTTTCAAAGCAGTTGTTTTGCTACTTTGATCACCTTGAGCAGTGGGCTCAGCAGCAGATACCTGAGGAGCAGTGGTAGCTGCTAAAGTCTGCTCAGGCACCTCTGCTTGTGTTTTGCAAGGTGTTGACATTCTTGTAAAAGTTTCAGTAGTTAAGCTGTGCATTTGAAGAGATTCACCTTGTTTTATTGCAGAAGGATCATTCTTACCAAGTTTCTTTTCAAAATAGTAACTTAAAAATCTTGGAAATAGTAAGAATGCCTTTGTTTCAACATTTTTAACCAGATCATTAAAAATTTCCCGGGAATAATTAAAATTTTCTTCTTGAAGAATAACATATCCCAGATTTTGAATTTTTAATGGTATTTCATTAAAAGCAGTGGTTTTGTTTGAAACACACATTAGGAGGGTATGAAATAAAAACCTTGTTGTAGGAGGGAAGAAACCTTTTTGTAAGGTATCCCTCTTCATCATTGTGTCTGCATACCCTTTTTCAATAAAGTCAGTTTTTAACTCGTTTTTAATAAAGCAAGTTTTACCTTGTTGATCATCGAGCTGAAAGACTTCTGATATGGATTTTGGTGTTATTTGGACTGCTTTTCCCTGCAGAGTAGAATTAATGGCTATGACATCGTCGCCTTGTTTGTCAAGGGTGCAATTTTTCCAAAACTCTCACTGGGTTTGCAGGTAAATTGGTGCATCTGCTGTTAACAAAGTTTTGTACTTTGATGCAGATATAGTAGCAAAAATGGAGTCGAAAGCATCTGTGGTGCCGAGTTTTGTGAGAAGACCCAGAAGGTTGTGAGAAGGTTTGTGTGGAATTTCGGTGAGTTTAGCCTTTTGAGAGGCTTCTTTGGAGGATGATTTTGAGGTGGATTTTGCGGAAGACATCGATTTAGTCATTTTGGAGAAGACGATCGAAGAAATTTGTGAGGGAATTTGAGGAAGTGTGATGAAAACTGCTTTGAGAAGAGAATTTTTAAGAATTCAATTCGACAGTAAAACCCTGTTTAGGTGTGGAATGGGGGTTTTATAGAGAAAAAGTGAATGCTGACGTGGCAGCGGTTACAAAAGGTCTGACCACTATGTACGGCCCACATGCCAACCCCTGATGAAATGAAGGACAGTACTTTTATGAAAGTTACTGATGAAGGCAGTGGTTACAACAGTAACAAATGGAAGCAGTGGATGATTTTCACTATCAGTGGATAGCATAGCAGTGGATAAGACACTGCTTTTGAACAACAGTGTTTATCAAGGAAATGAAAGAACAGGGGTTGACTTTCAGCAGTGGACAGACTTTGAAGTAGAGCAGACTTTTGAACAAGCAGTGGTTATGGCAGACTTTTAAGGATTTTAATGAAAACTTCCTTTTTAACTATTTTTAAGGATGGATTTTTGATTTTATGAAAACATTTTAATGCTTTTATTCATAGAAAAACAAGATGTTGCTTTGTTATTCCATGTTTAGCATGCCAATCCTAGAGACCAAACTTTCAAAGGTGGTAGTATCTAATGCTTTTGTGAGCACATCTGCCAGCTGGTCTTTAGTTGGAACATGATGCAAAGAAATCAAACCTTTTTCATAGCAATCCCTCACAAAGTGATGTCTGATGTCGATGTGCTTGGTGGTTGAATGGGAAACTGGATTTTTGATGATATTTTCTGCTGCCTGGCTATCCAACATGAGTGGTGTCTTTAAGGCAGTGATACCAAAATCCAGCAACTAATTTTGAAGCCACAAGAGTTGGGCTGTACAGCTTGCAGCAGCAATGTATTCAGCTTCAGCAGTGGATGTTGAAACAGCTGCTTGCTTTTTGCTTTGCCAAGAGACTAAGCAATCACTGTCTGAAAATCCTGAAAGCTTGATATTCCCATTAGCTGGATACCAGATACCAAGTGTGGGAGCACTTTTTATGTACCTGAATATCCTTTTTACAGCAACAAGGTTGGATTTTCTAGGGGCTGATTGACTTCTTGCACAGACACATGTTGCAAACATGATGTCTGGCCTAGATGCAGTTAGGTACAAAAGAGACCCAATCATGCTTCTATATAGAGTTTGGTCAATCAGCTCATCCTTTTCATCAGACATGACAAGCTTATTTGTTGCCATGGGTGTGCTGCATGGTTTACAATCATTCATATCAAATTTGTTTAAAAGTTCTTTAGCATATTTGCTTTGATGAATGAAAGTTCCATTTTGCATTTGCTAAACTTGGAGACCAAGAAAACATTGCAGTTCACCCATTGCACTCATTTCAAACTCAGCTGTAATGAGTTCCCTAAACTCTTCACACATTTTATTACATGTGCTTCCAAAAATAATGTCATCCACATAAATTTGGACAATCATTAAATCCTTTCCTCTCCATTTTAGAAACAGTGTTTTATCAATGGTACCTCTTTTGAAACCATTTGAGAGTAGAAAGGTGGAAAGAGTTTCATACCAGGCTCTAGGTGCTTGTTTCAGGCCATACAAAGCTTTGTTTAGCCTGTAGACATGGTCTGGATAAAATGGATCCTCAAAACCTGGAGGTTGACAGACATACACCTCTTCTTGAATTATACCATAGAGGAAAGCACTTTTGATATCCATTTGGAACACCTTCATGTTGTGGTTGATAGCAAAGGCCAGGAACAGTCTTATAGCTTCCAATCTTGCTACTGGGGCAAATGTTTCATCATAATCAATCCCCTCTTCATGTCTGTAACCTTGAACCATAAGCCTGGCTTTATTCTTGACAACAATACCCCTTTCATCAGTTTTGTTTTTGAAGATCCACTTTGTGCCGATGGGACTCACATCTTTTGGCAGTGGTACAAGCTCCCATACTTGTTGTCTTTTGAACTGTTGGAGCTCCTCTTGCATGGCTTCTACCCAGATGTTGTCTTTTAGTGCCTCTTGGTACTTGACTGGCTGATGGAGTGATAGAAAACTAGCAAAAAGACAAATGTTTTGGGTTTGGCTTCTTGTAAGCACCCCTTCATTGATGTTACCAATGATTTGATCAGGTGGATGAGATCTCAAGAAGATTAAATCTCCTTGGTATGGTATGATGGCATTTGTTGGTGAAGGCTGCATATGTGTATCATCTGAGCTAACCACTGCTAGTGACTTTGATGATCCAGCAGTGGCTTCAAAAGGTGGTGGAATAGGAGGTAATGGTGTGGACACATGCTGACTTTTATCCACTGTTTGGGGACTTTTGTCAGCAGTGTTTGATGATGTGGAAGCAGTAGTTGATGGGCTACTTTGGTCAACAACTGTTGAGGTAGCAGTGGTTGAGCTTTGACAGCTGTTTTGGACAACTGATGCTTTTCCCATTGTGGCAGACTTTTGTTGAGGAATGATGATCTCATACCCATAGTCTGGTGATGAATCCTCTGATGGACCTGCACTGTTAGTCTTGACAGCAGTATTTTCAAAAGTGAATTTATCAAGATCAAACAAATCTGCAGGATTTGCTGGGATTTTCATTGATGAAAGTTCATTGAATTTTACATTTAAGGTCTCCTCCACTGCTTTGGTCCGTGTATTAAACACTTTATAGGCCTTAGCAGTGGTTGAGTATCCCAAGTGATAACCACAATCTACTTTGGCTGCAAATTTTGAGATGGATTCTTTTAAATTCAAAATAAAGTATGGGCAGCCAAATACTTTGAAGTATGAGATCAGTGGTTTGATTTTATACAGAATTTCATAAGCAGTCTTTTTGTGCCTGGGGTTTATTAGAACTCTTTTTTGGACATAGCAAGCAGTGTTTACTGCTTCTGCCCAAAAAGTTAATGGCAAACCTGAATCAGCAAGCATGGTTCTGGCAGCCTCAATCAAGGTTCTGTTCTTTCTTTCAACTACCCCATTTTGCTCTGGTGTTCTAGGGATGCTGTATTGCCTTACAATCCCTTTCTACACACAGAAGGCATCCAACTCCTTATTTTTGAATTCTGTGCCATTGTCACTCCTGAAGACTTTTACTGGAAGGTCAAATTGCTTTTCAACCTGTGTCACAAAGTCTTGCAAAATGCCTGCACTCTCATCTTTTGAGTGTAAAAATAAAGTCCATGTAAACCTAGAGAAGTCATCAATAATAACCAAACAATATCTCTTTTTTTTTAGACTCATGACTTGAACTGGGCCAAACAGATCCATGTGCAGCATTTGCAAACACTGGGTTGTTTTGGACTCTTCAATGGACTTAAAGGAGCTTTTATGCTGTTTTCCTTTTAAACAGGAAACACAATGCTCAGGACATGAAAACAATTTTTATGGCAAGCCTCTTACAAGGTCATTTTTTGAACTTTCAGTGATTGTCTTGAGATTTGTGTGCCCCAGTCTCCTGTGCCAAAGTTCTGTCTCTTTGTTAGAGGCAGCTGAGAACAGACAGACATCAGCTCTGGGACACTCTTTTGACATATCAACAACATAAACATTGCCACTTCTTTGAGCAACAAGTTTTGTTTTTCCAGTTTTTATTATTGCTTTAATCTTTTCAACCATTTCTGGTCCAACAATCCTACAACACTCCCTTGTGAAGAATGACCCATACCCCTTATCACTCATTTGAGAAACACTTAGGAGGTTGAATTTCAGATTGTCTATCAGATTGATATTTTCAAATTTTACATTTCCAGACTGTACTGTACCAGACCCCAGAACTTTCCCTTTACTATTATTCCCAAAGGATATATCACCCCCTCCATGAGTTTTGAAATCTTTGAGAAGGGCTTTACATCCTGTCATGTGCCTGGAGCCTCCAATATCTACATACCAAAGACTATCTAAGCATGCAGAAGCTCCCTGCACATGAAGTAAAAAGATTAGTTCATTAGGGTCTCCAAAGCCAATAAGGCTTTGGATGGGGTATCAACAGTGTCTGGGATGGATGCAGATTGATGGATAGTGGTTAGGTCAGGGGTTTGGACAGTTTTAGGACTGTTTCTCTCTAACCACTATTGTGGGTTTTGACCAATCACCTGCTGATAACCAAAAGGATACCTGTTCACTCTTGGTTTAGAGGGCCTTTTGTAGGTCTCATAAACGTGTGGAATCCTTTGGTAAGATGATTGTCCCTTGCCTTTTCTGAATTCGTTGGCAGGGGGTGCATCAGTCACTTGAACATCTCTTTGGACAGATGTTTGATTCAGCTGTTTTGTAACAGCTGTTTGGACTGGCACAAACAGTGGTTAATTCTTGGTGAATTTGACAGATGATGTTGATGGACTCAAGGATGTTTTAGCAGTGTACTCATTCTTTTTAACATCAAAGTTTTTGAGATACACACATGCTTGAGTTTTGTGGTTTGTTTTACCACAGATGGTGCAGCTTTCAGCAGGAACAATGACACTTGTTTTGTTTAAATCATAAGCTTTTAAATGGAAACAATCTTTTGTTAGATGATTCCTTTTTTCACAAAATTCACAAAATAAGTTATTTATCTTTTCTCTCTTCTTTTTCTTTCCAGACTCCTTTGCAACAGAGTTTTTAACCTCTGCTGGGATGTCCTAGAGAGGAATGACTTTTGCTTTTGGAGCTTTAACACCATCAGTGGTTGAGAAATCCATGGGTTTAAAATTTTCAAGAATGTCACACTCATCAGACCATGTGGGTTTAAATTGGTATTTCTCAATTTCCTCAAAAGTAGAGGATCCCACTGGTCTCTCAAGTGTGATTTTGTTACCAAGTTTATCAGTGATTTTCACTTGTTGGCCATTCTTGTTTGTTGGTTTAATTTCAGATGAACCAGCTTCTTTTCCAGCAGTGTTTACAAGATCATCATATTTTCTATATCCCACACAAAACTTGACATTGCTTTCAAGCTGTTTCTCAAGCATAACCTCATACCCTTTACAAGATTCCACCCATCTCTCACATGTGATTTGGGTGGACTCTAACTCCTTTTTGCAAACTTGGTATTTTTCTACCATAGTTTGGAGTTGAGTTTTGGTTATGCTTTGCTCTTCTTTGAGACCAATGATTTCTTTATCCTGTTCAGCCAATTTGTTTCTAAGTTCTTTTAATGACTTTTCAAATTTGACTTCATCAGACAAGACTTTATCCCTAAGGTTTTCATTTACCTCTTTGATGTTAGCAAATGCAATAATGCATTGGTCTGAACACAGTTTTTCAAGAACTTGAGGTGTTACCTTAGCAGCAGCCATCATGGCACAATCACATTTAAAATCACCTTCTTCATCAGCTCTATCTTCTTTCTCACCTGCTTTCTTCTCTTCCTTTTCTTCTTTGTCATCTTCGGACCAGGGGTCAGACAGTGGTTCAATCAGGGTTTCTGAATTTTCTCCCAGCAGTAGTTCACCAGCAACTGTAGTAACCACTGCTTCAGCTACTTTATCCACTGTTTCATCACTTAGCTGTTCACCTTCAGTTTCTACCCCCTCTGGTATTGACTCTAATGCCACTAAACAAAATTCATCATTAGAAGGTTCATTAAAAGCATAGAGTGCAAAATTTTCATCACCAAGCTCATCAGGCATGCTGCTCCAGTCAAGAAAGCCTTGAGTGAAGAAGCTTTGCTGATCTGGTTGTACCACTGTTGGAGCAGCTGTTTGAGGTGCAACAGGTTGCACTTGTGCCTGAGGGACAGGGGTTTGAACATATTGAATTTGTGGAACAGTGGTTTGGACATAATGCACAAGCACAGGGGTTGCAGCATAGTCAGCGGTGTTAACATGGGCTGTAGGGGTATATTGGGTATAGTGAACAGTGCTTTGATTTTGTGGTCTAGGTTTTGAGCTGGGATGAGTGATTATAGGACCAGTAGTTTGACTCCTGCATTCCCTAGCAAAATGACCTAGCCTATTGCACTTGTAACACTTGATTTTTGATTTATCCAACCCCACCCTTAAATTCCCATGTAACCCTGGGAATTTTCTCCCTGTTCTTTTGTAGAATTTGCTTGGTCTTACACTAAGCAACGCTAATTGATGCAAGATGTCCATCTCTTCTAAGTCAGTGTGATCAAAGTGTTGCAAGTCATTGAGTTCAAAGCACAAGTTATCTGACATCTGGTTTTCACAATTTGCAGTAAAAGCATAATTTGCAGAGTGAGGATCAGGGTTGTTGAAATTTCCACCAGCATTTATATCACTAAAGTGATCCTAACCCTGATCCTTACTACTGCTACCAGATTCTTCCTGACCAAAAAGAGTTGTGCTATCGAATGAATAATCATCAGCAACTTTGCCAGACTCTTGCAACTTCTTTTTCTGGTTTAACTCCCTTTCATAGGTCAGGAGTCTACCATGAAGTTGGGTTAGGGTCAGATCTTTGAACTCAGCCGAGTTTCTAGTCACAAATGCAATTGTGTCCCATTTATCAGGTAGTGATCTAAGAAACCTACTATTTTGTGTTGATTTTGGAATTTCAACTTTAACAAGCCTTAGCTCACTGATGAGACAATTAAAACGTTCAAACTGTTGTGTCAATGATTCACCCTTAATGTGACAGAAGGTTTCATACTGCTGATTCAGAATTTCCCTATTGTTTTCAATAACTTCTTCAGTTCCCCCAAACTGTTCCTTCAATGCATCCCATAGCTCTTTGGCACTGTTACAATGTAACAGTCCAGCATAGATCTCATTGGGTAATGCAGATGCTATGATGCTAAATGCTTTGTCATTGAGTTCAAACTTTTGAAAATCAGTTTCAGTATAGTTTTCAGTTGGTTTAGGAATGAACTTCTTTGCATCCTCAGCACTTGGCACCATAGGAACATGAGGACCAAAAACAACAGACCTCCAACATCCAGTGTTCTATTGAGCAAGGATGTGACCCATCCTTCTCTCCCAGATGTTGTATTCATTACGTTTAAGCATGGGTGGTTTAAAAAGCGAGCCAATGTTATTCTTATCATCTTGTGATTGTGACGTCATCCTGGTTGTTTTACAGGCACTGATTAATCAACTTCGATGGTGATTAAACCTTGCTCTGTTTTTCAACAAAAACGAACAAACTATCAGTATTAACTTTTATGAGCTGAACTATTTACGTCAAAATGATTGTTAAATCAAATTTGACTGTCCAAGCTCTGATACCAATTGTTAGGATCTGAGTTTGGTTTTGATTGTGTTTTATGTTTGAATTAAGATGAAGATGGATGAGTTGTGCAGCGGAATTAAGATGGAAACAAACTTTACACACAATCAAACGAGAGAATTGCTTTAATCAAACATTTTCCACAAAGAACCAAAAGATTGAATTTATTTCAATAATTATTACAATGCAATATCTGAATACAAACTCCCCCTCAGCCTAAGCTCACAGTGTTTGTTCGTGCAGGAAGAAGATTTTGCAAAGAGCTAATAGAACAGTACAGAGCACTGTTCTATTTATAGGCACGAGCAAACCACTGAAGCATCTAAGCTGACGTCACCACGAAAGTGACATCTAACCTCCTAACAAACTCTAACCTCTGATCTATACAACATCTGTTATGCTAACTACTGTTATTACCTTTCATTACATAAAGACATCTAAATTACTACTACATCCTTCCACTGATGTGAACCCAGCAGTACTTGTCCGGATCAGCAGAGCTTGACTCAAGGCAGTAGATTGAACAGCAGAGCTTTAATCTTCCATCAGTCTTTTACTAGATCAGCAGTTTGTAGGTCAGCAGTTTGTACGATCAGTAGATAGGAGGTCAGCAGATGTTGAAACCACTTTCAAGGGGAGAGACATGTAAACATAACATCTGCTTATTTTGGATCCACTGCTCTGATCCAGTTTTGGATTTAATTATCTGTTCCTTTGGTAGGGTTCAATCCCAACAGCATTGGTGATATATATGCGGATTAGAAACCAAAAAAAAAAAAACACTCAACAAATGGCTACAATTTAAGGAATGTGTTTAGTGACGGCATCAGATTCCTAATTGATGGAGAAAGGTCTGGTGGCATGAAAAGCTGCTTCAAGGAGGTTGTCAAGTGTTTTCGCTCGACGATTCCATTCTTGGGTGGTTGGTTTGGCCCTTGTTCCTGTGACTCGAATCCTAGCCCGGTATATCCCATTTTAATTTTACACCATTGTGAACCTTACGCCTTTTTTACTCTCTGATAGAGGTTCTCGGCATTGAAAAATCTTCGTAAACTAAATCACACGTGTATATGTTGACATTTAAGAGATATACAGTCAAGAAAATCAAGGGAAATGGTGATATATATGCGGATTAGACACAAAAAAAAACACTCAACAAATGGCTACAATTTAAGGAATGTGTTTAGTGACGGCATCAGATTCCTCATTGATGGAGAAAGGTCTGGTGGCAAGAAAAGCTGCTTCTAGGAGGTTGTCAAGTGTTTTCGCTCGACGATTCCATTCTTGGGTGGTTGGTTTGGCCCTTATTCCTGTAACTCGAATCCTAGCCCGGTATATCCCATTTTAATTTTACACCATTGTGAACCTTACGCCTTTTTTACTCTCTGACCGAGGTTTTTGGCATTGAAAAATCTTCGTAAACAAAATCACACGTGTATATGTTGACATTTAAGAGATATACAGTCAAGAAAATCATGGGCAATAGTGATATATATTCGGATTAGACACCAAAAAAAAACACACAACAAATGGCTACAATTTAAGGAATGTGTTTAGTGACGACATCAGATTCCTAATTGATGGAGAAAGATCTGGTGGTAAGAAAAGCTGTTTCTAGGAGGTTGTCAAGTTTTTTCGCTCGACGATTCCATTCTTGGGTGGTTGGTTTGGCGCTTGTTCCTGTAACTCGAATCCTAGCCCGGTATATCCCATTTTAATTTTACACCATTGTGAACCTTACGCCTTTTTTACTCTCGGATCGAGGTTCTCGGCATTGAAAAATCTTCGTAAACTAAATAACACGTGTATATGTTGATATTTAAGAGATATACAGTCAAGAAAATCAAGGGCAATGATGATATATATGCGAATTAGACACAACAAAAAAACACTCAACAAATGGCTACAATTTAAGGAATGTGTTTAGTGACGGCATCAGATTCCTAATTGATGGAGAAAGGTTCTGGTGGTAAGAAAAGCTGCTTCTAGGAGGTTGTCAAGTGTTTTCGCTCGACGATTCCATTCTTGGGTGGTTGGATTGGCCCTTGTTCTTGTATCTCGAATCCTAGCGCGGTATATCCCATTTTAATTTTACACCATTGTGAACCTTACGCCTTTTTTACTCTCTGACCGAGGTTTTCGGCATTGAAAAATCTTCGTAAACTAAATCACACGTGTATATGTTGACATTTAAGAGATATACAGTCAAGAAAATCATGGGCAATAGTGATATATATTCGGATTAGACACCAAAAAAAACACACAACAAATGGCTACAATTTAAGGAATGTGTTTAGTGACGACATCAGATTCCTAATTGATGGAGAAAGATCTGGTGGTAAGAAAAGCTGTTTCTAGGAGGTTGTCAAGTTTTTTCGCTCGACGATTCCATTCTTGGGTGGTTGGTTTGGCGCTTGTTCCTGTAACTCGAATCCTAGCCCGGTATATCCCATTTTAATTTTACACCATTGTGAACCTTACGCCTTTTTTACTCTCGGATCGAGGTTCTCGGCATTGAAAAATCTTCGTAAACTAAATAACACGTGTATATGTTGATATTTAAGAGATATACAGTCAAGAAAATCAAGGGCAATGATGATATATATGCGAATTAGACACAATAAAAAAACACTCAACAAATGGCTACAATTTAAGGAATGTGTTTAGTGAAGGCATCAGATTCCTAATTGATGGAGAAAGGTTCTGGTGGTAAGAAAAGCTGCTTCTAGGAGGTTGTCAAGTGTTTTCGCTCGACGATTCCATTCTTGGGTGGTTGGTTTGGCCCTTGTTCCTGTAACTCGAATCCTAACCTGGTATATCCCATTTTAATTTTACACCATTGTGAAACTTACGCCTTTTTTACTCTCTGATCGAGGTTCTCGGCATTGAAAAATCTTCGTAAACTAAATCACACGTGTATATGTTGACATTTAAGAGATATACAGTCAAGAAAATCAAGGGCAATGGTGATATATATGCGGATTTGACACAAAAAAAAACACTCAACAAATGGCTACAATTTAAGGAATGTGTATAGTGACGGCATTAGATTCCTAATTGATGGAGAAAGGTCTGGTGGCAAGAAAAGCTGCTTCTAGGAGGTTGTCAAGTGTTTTCGCTCGATGATTCCATTCTTGGGTGGTTGGTTTGGCCCTTGTTCCTATAACTCGAATCCTAGCCTGGTATATCCCATTTTAATTTTACAGCATTGTGAAACTTACGCCTTTTTTACTCTCTGATTGAGGTTCTCGGCATTGAAAAATCTTCGTAAACTAAATCACACGTGTATATGTTGACATTTAAGAGATATACAGTCAAGAAAATCAAGGGCAACGGTGATATATATGTGGATTAGACACCAAAAAAAAAAACTGCTTCTAGGAGGTTGTCAAGTGTTTTCGCTCGACGATTCCATTCTTGGGTGGTTGGTTTGGCCCTTGTTCCTGTAACTCAAATCCTAGCCTGGTATATCCCATTTTAATTTTACACCATTGTGAACCTTATGCCTTTTTTACTCTCTGATCGAGGTTCTCGGCAATGAAAAATCTTCGTAAACTAAATCACATGCCTATATGTTGATATTTAAGAGATATACAGTCAAGAAAATCAAGGGCAATGGTGATATATATGCGGATTAGACACAAAAAAAAACACTCAACAAATGGCTACAATTTAAGGAATGTGTTTAGTGACGACATCAGATTCCTAATTGATGGAGAAAGATCTGGTGGTAAGAAAAGCTGTTTCTAGGAGGTTGTCAACTTTTTTCGCTCGACGATTCCATTCTTGGGTGGTTGGTTTGGCGCTTGTTCTTGTAACTCGAATCCTAGCCCGGTATATCCCATTTTAATTTTACACCATTGTGAACCTTACGCCTTTTTTACTCTCGGATCGAGGTTCTCGGCATTGAAAAATCTTCGTAAACTAAATAACACGTGTATATGTTGATATTTAAGAGATATACAGTCAAGCAAATCATGGGCAATGATGATATATATGCGAATTAGACACAATAAAAAAACACTCAACAAATGGCTACAATTTAAGGAATGTGTTTAGTGACAGCATCAGATTCCTAATTGATGGAGAAAGGTTCTGGTGGTAAGAAAAGCTGCTTCTAGGAGGTTGTCAAGTGTTTTCGCTCGACGATTCCATTCTTGGGTGGTTGGTTTGGCCCTTGTTCTTGTATCTCGAATCCTAGCCCGGTATATCCCACTTTAATTTTACACCATTGTGAACCTTACGCCGTTTTACTCTCTGACCGAGGTTTTCGGCATTGAAAAATCTACGTAAACTAAATCACACGTGTATATGTTGACATTTAAGAGATATACAGTGAAGAAAATCAAGGGCAATAGTGATATATATTCGGATTAGACACCAAAAAAACACACAACAAATGGCTACAATTTAAGGAATGTGTTTAGTGACGACATCAGATTCCTAATTAATGGAGAAAGATCCGGTGGTAAGAAAAGCTGTTTCTAGGAGGTTGTCAAGTTTTTTCGCTCGACGATTCCATTCTTGGGTGGTTGGTTTGGCGCTTGTTCCTGTAACTCGAATCCTAGCCCGGTATATCCCATTTTAATTTTACACCATTGTTAACCTTACGCCTTTTTTACTCTCGGATCGAGGTTCTCGGCATTGAAAAATCTTCGTAAACTAAATAACACGTGTATATGTTGATATTTAAGAGATATACAGTCAAGAAAATCAAGGGCAATGATGATATATATGCGAATTAGACACAATAAAAAAACACTCAACAAATGGCTACAATTTAAGGAATGTGTTTAGTGAAGGCATCAGATTCCTAATTGATGGAGAAAGGTTCTGGTGGTAAGAAAAGCTGCTTCTAGGAGGTTGTCAAGTGTTTTCGCTCGACGATTCCATTCTTGGGTGGTTGGTTTGGCCCTTGTTCCTGTAACTCGTATCCTAACCTGGTATATCCCATTTTAATTTTACACCATTGTGAAACTTGCGCCTTTTTTACTCTCTGATCGAGGTTCTCGGCATTGAAAAATCTTCGTAAACTAAATCACACGTGTATATGTTGACATTTAAGAGATATACAGTCAAGAAAATCAAGGGCAATGGTGATATATATGCGGATTTGACACCAAAAAAAACACTCAACAAATGGCTACAATTTAAGGAATGTGTTTAGTGACGGCATTAGATTCCTAATTGGTTGGTTTGGCGCTTGTTCCTGTAACTCGAATCCTAGCCCGGTATATCCCATTTTAATTTTACACCGTTGTGAACCTTACGCCTTTTTTACTTTCTGATCGAGGTTCTCGGCATTGAAAAATCTTCGTAAACTAAATAACACATGTATATGTTGATATTTAAGAGATATACTGTTAAGAAAATCAAGGGCAATGATGATATATATGCGAATTAGACACCAAAAAAAAACACTCAACAAATGGCTACAATTTAAATAATGTGTTTAGTGACCACAACAGATTCCTAATTGATGGAGAAAGGTTCTGGTGGTAAGAAAAGCTGCTTCTAGGAGGTTGTCAAGTGTTTTCGCTCAACGATTCCATTCTTGGGAGGTTGGTTTGGCCCTTGTTCCTGTAACTCGAATCCTAGCCTGGTATATCCCATTTTAATTTTACACCATTGTGAAACTTACGCCTTATTTACTCTCTGATCGAGGTTCTCGGCATTGAAAAATCTTCGTAAACTAAATCATACGTGTATATGTTGACATTTAAGAGATATACAGTCAAGAAAATCAAGGGCAATGGTGATATATATGCGGATTAGACACCAAAAAAAATCACTCAACAAATGGCTACAATTTAAGGAATGTGTTTAGTGACGGCATCAGATTCCTAATTGATGGAGAAAGGTCTGGTGGCAAGAGAAGCTGCTTCTAGGAGGTTGTCAAGTGTTTTCGCTCGACGATTCCATTCTTGGGTGGTTGGTTTGGCCCTGGTTCCTGTAACTCGAATCCTAGCCCCGTATATCCCATTTTAATTTTACACCATTGTGAACCTTACGCTTTTTTTACTCTCTGATCGAGGTTCTCGGCATTGAAAAATCTTCGTAAACTAAATCACACGTGTATATGTTGACATTTAAGAGATATACAGTCAAGAAAATTAAGGGCAATGGTGATATATATGCGGATTAGACACATAAAAAACACTCAACAATTGGCTACAATCTATGGAATGTGTTTAGTGACGGCATTAGATTCCTAATTGATGGAGAAAGGTCTGGTAGTAAGAAAAGCTGCTTCTTGGAGGTTGTCAAGTGTTTTCGCTCGACGATTCCATTCTTGGGTGGTTGGTTTGGCCCTTGTTCCTGTAACTTGAATCCTAGCCCTGTATATCCCATTTTAATTTCACACCATTGTGAACCTTACGCCTTTTTTACTCTCTGTTCGAGGTTCTCGGCATTGAAAAATCTTCGTAAACTAAATCACATGTGTATATGTTGACATTTAAGAGATATAAAGTCAAGAAAATCAAGGGCAATGGTGATATCTATGCGGATTAGACAGCAAAAAAAATCACTCAACAAATGGCTACAATTTAAGGAATGTGTTTAGTGATGGCATCACATTCCTAATTGATGGAGAAAGGTCTGGTGGCAAGAAAAGCTGCTTCTAGGAGGTTGTCAAGTGTTTTCGCTCGACGATTCCATTATTGGGTGGTTGGTTTGGCCCTTGTTCCTGTAACTCGAATCCAAGCCCCGTATATCCCATTTTAATTTTACACCATTGTGAACCTTACGCCTTTTTTACTCTCTGTTCGAGGTTCTCGGCATTGAAAAATCTTCGTAAACTAAATCACACGTGTATATGTTGATATTTAAGATATATACAGTCAAGAAAATTAAAGGCTGTTGGGATATATATGCGGATTAGACACCAAAAAAAAAACACTCAGCAAATGGCTACAATTTAAGGAATGTGTTTAGTGATGGCATCAGATTCCTAATTGATGGAGAAAGGTCTGGTGGTAAGAAAAGCTGCTTCTAGGAGGTTGTCAAGTGTTTTCGCTCGACGATTCCATTCTTGGGTGGTTGGTTTGGCCCTTGTTCCTGTAACTCGAATCATAGCCTGGTATATCCCATTTTAATTTTACACCATTGTGAACCTTACGCCTTTTTTACTCTCTGATCGAGGTTCTGGGCATTGAAAAATCTTCATAAACTAAATCACACGTGTATATCTTGATATTTAAGAGATATACAGTCAAGAAAATCAAGGGCAATGGTGATATATATGCGGATTAGACACCAAAAAAAACACTCAACAAATGGCTACAATTTAAGGAATGTGTTTAGTGAAGGCATCAGATTCCTAATTGATGGAGAAAGGTTCTGGTGGTAAGAAAAGCTGCTTCTAGGAGGTTGTCAAGTGTTTTCGCTCGACGATTCCATTCTTGGGTGGTTGGTTTGGCCCTTGTTCCTGTAACTCGAATCCTAACCTGGTATATCCCATTTTAATTTTACACCATTGTGAAACTTACGCCTTTTTTACTCTCTGATCGAGGTTCTCGGCATTGAAAAATCTTCGTAAACTAAATCACACGTGTATATGTTGACATTTAAGAGATATACAGTCAAGAAAATCAAGGGCAATGGTGATATATATGCGGATTTGACACCAAAAAAAACACTCAACAAATGGCTACAATTTAAGGAATGTGTTTAGTGACGGCATTAGATTCCTAATTGATGGAGAAAGGTCTGGTGGCAAGAAAAGCTGCTTCTAGGAGGTTGTCAAGTGTTTTCGCTCGATGATTCCATTCTTGGGTGGTTGGTTTGGCCCTTGTTCCTATAACTCGAATCCTAGCCTGGTATATCCCATTTTAATTTTACAGCATTGTGAAACTTACGCCTTTTTTACTCTCTGATTGAGGTTCTCGGCATTGAAAAATCTTCGTAAACTAAATCACACGTGTATATGTTGACATTTAAGAGATATACAGTCAAGAAAATCAAGGGCAACGGTGATATATATGTGGATTAGACACCAAAAAAAAAACTGCTTCTAGGAGGTTGTCAAGTGTTTTCGCTCGACGATTCCATTCTTGGGTGGTTGGTTTGGCCCTTGTTCCTGTAACTCAAATCCTAGCCTGGTATATCCCATTTTAATTTTACACCATTGTGAACCTTACGCCTTTTTTACTCTCTGATCGAGGTTCTCGGCAATGAAAAATCTTCGTAAACTAAATCACATGCCTATATGTTGATATTTAAGAGATATACAGTCAAGAAAATCAAGGGCAATGGTGATATATATGCGGATTAGACACAAAAAAAAACTCAACAAATGGCTACAATTTAAGGAATGTGTTTAGTGACGACATCAGATTCCTAATTGATGGAGAAAGATCTGGTGGTAAGAAAAGCTGTTTCTAGGAGGTTGTCAACTTTTTTCGCTCGACGATTCCATTCTTGGGTGGTTGGTTTGGCGCTTGTTCTTGTAACTCGAATCCTAGCCCGGTATATCCCATTTTAATTTTACACCATTGTGAACCTTACGCCTTTTTTACTCTTGGATCGAGGTTCTCGGCATTGAAAAATCTTCGTAAACTAAATAACACGTGTATATGTTGATATTTAAGAGATATACAGTCAAGCAAATCATGGACAATGATGATATATATGCGAATTAGACACAATAAAAAAACACTCAACAAATGGCTACAATTTAAGGAATGTGTTTAGTGACAGCATCAGATTCCTAATTGATGGAGAAAGGTTCTGGTGGTAAGAAAAGCTACTTCTAGGAGGTTGTCAAGTGTTTTCGCTCGACGATTTCATTCTTGGGTGGTTGGTTTGGCCCTTGTTCTTGTATCTCGAATCCTAGCCCGGTATATCCCACTTTAATTTTACACCATTGTGAACCTTACGCCTTTTTTACTCTCTGACCGAGGTTTTCGGCATTGAAAAATCTTCGTAAACTAAATCACACGTGTATATGTTGACATTTAAGAGATATACAGTGAAGAAAATCAAGGGCAATAGTGATATATATTCGAATTAGACACCAAAAAAACACACAACAAATGGCTACAATTTAAGGAATGTGTTTAGTGACGACATCAGATTCCTAATTGATGGAGAAAGATCCGGTGGTAAGAAAAGCTGTTTCTAGGAGGTTGTCAAGTTTTTTCGCTCGACGATTCCATTCTTGGGTGGTTGGTTTGGCCCTTGTTCTTGTATCTCGAATCCTAGCCCGGTATATCCCACTTTAATTTTACACCATTGTGAACCTTACGCCTTTTTTACTTTCTGATCGAGGTTCTCGGCATTGAAAAATCTTCGTAAACTAAATAACACATGTATATGTTGATATTTAAGAGATATACTGTTAAGAAAATCAAGGGCAATGATGATATATATGCGAATTAGACACCAAAAAAAAAACACTCAACAAATGGCTACAATTTAAATAATGTGTTTAGTGACCGCAACAGATTCCTAATTGATGGAGAAAGGTTCTGGTGGTAAGAAAAGCTGCTTCTAGGAGGTTGTCAAGTGTTTTCGCTCGACGATTCCATTCTTGGGAGGTTGGTTTGGCCCTTGTTCCTGTAACTCGAATCCTAGCCTGGTATATCCCATTTTAATTTTACACCATTGTGAAACTTACGCCTTATTTACTCTCTGATCGAGGTTCTCGGCATTGAAAAATCTTCGTAAACTAAATCATACGTGTATATGTTGACATTTAAGAGATATACAGTCAAGAAAATCAAGGGCAATGGTGATATATATGCGGATTAGACACCAAAAAAAATCACTCAACAAATGGCTACAATTTAAGGAATGTGTTTAGTGACGGCATCAGATTCCTAATTGATGGAGAAAGGTCTGGTGGCAAGAGAAACTGCTTCTAGGAGGTTGTCAAGTGTTTTCGCTCGACGATTCCATTCTTGGGTGGTTGGTTTGGCCCTGGTTCCTGTAACTCGAATCCTAGCCCCGTATATCCCATTTTAATTTTACACCATAGTGAACCTTACGCTTTTTTTTACTCTCTGATCGAGGTTCTCGGCATTGAAAAATCTTCGTAAACTAAATCACACGTGTATATGTTGACATTTAAGAGATATACAGTCAAGAAAATTAAGGGCAATGGTGATATATATGCGGATTAGACACATAAAAACAACTCAACAAATGGCTACAATCTATGGAATGTGTTTAGTGACGGCATTAGATTCCTAATTGATGGAGAAAGGTCTGGTAGTAAGAAAAGCTGCTTCTTGGAGGTTGTCAAGTGTTTTCGCTCGACGATTCCATTCTTGGGTGGTTGGTTTGGCCCTTGTTCCTGTAACTTGAATCCTAGCCCTGTATATCCCATTTTAATTTTACACCATTGTGAACCTTACGCCTTTTTTACTCTCTGTTCGAGGTTCTCGGCATTGAAAAATCTTCGTAAACTAAATCATACGTGTATATGTTGACATTTAAGAGATATACAGTCAAGAAAATCAAGGGCAATGGTGATATATATGCGGATTAGACACCAAAAAAAATCACTCAACAAATGGCTACAATTTAAGGAATGTGTTTAGTGACGGCATCAGATTCCTAATTGATGGAGAAAGGTCTGGTGGCAAGAGAAACTGCTTCTAGGAGGTTGTCAAGTGTTTTCGCTCGACGATTCCATTCTTGGGTGGTTGGTTTGGCCCTTGTTCCTGTAACTCGAATCCAAGCCCCGTATATCCCATTTTAATTTTACACCATTGTGAACCTTACGCCTTTTTTACTCTCTGTTCGAGGTTCTCGGCATTGAAAAATCTTCGTAAACTAAATCACACGTGTATATGTTGATATTTAAGATATATACAGTCAAGAAAATTAAAGGCTATTGGGATATATATGCGGATTAGACACCAAAAAAAAAACACTCAATAAATGGCTACAATTTAAGGAATGTGTTTAGTGATGGCATCAGATTCCTAATTGATGGGGAAAGGTCTGGTGGTAAGAAAAGCTGCTTCTAGGAGGTTGTCAAGTGTTTTCGCTCGACGATTCCATTCTTGGGTGGTTGGTTTGGCCCTTGTTCCTGTAACTCGAATCCTAGCCTGGTATATCCCATTTTAATTTTACACCATTGTGAACCTTACGCCTTTTTTACTCTCCGATCGAGGTTCTGGGCATTGAAAAATCTTCGTAAACTAAATCACACGTGTATATCTTGATATTTAAGAGATATACAGTCAAGAAAATCAAGGGCAATGGTGATATATATGCGGATTAGACACCAAAAAAAACACTCAACAAATGGCTACAATTTAAGGAATGTGTTTAGTGAAGGCATCAGATTCCTAATTGATGGAGAAAAGTTCTGGTGGTAAGAAAAGCTGCTTCTAGGAGGTTGTCAAGTGTTTTCGCTCGACGATTCCATTCTTTGGTGGTTGGTTTGGCCCTTGTTCCTGTAACTCGAATCCTAACCTGGTATATCCCATTTTAATTTTACACCATTGTGAAACTTATGCCTTTTTTACTCTCTGATCGAGGTTCTCGGCATTGAAAAATCTTCGTAAACTAAATCACACGTGTATATGTTGACATTTAAGAGATATACAGTCAAGAAAATCAAGGGCAATGGTGATATATATGCGGATTTGACACCAAAAAAAACACTCAACAAATGGCTACAATTTAAGGAATGTGTTTAGTGACGGCATTAGATTCCTAATTGATGGAGAAAGGTCTGGTGGCAAGAAAAGCTGCTTCTAGGAGGTTGTCAAGTGTTTTCGCTCGATGATTCCATTCTTGGGTGGTTGGTTTGGCCCATGTTCCTATAACTCGAATCCTAGCCTGGTATATCCCATTTTAATTTTACAGCATTGTGAAACTTACGCCTTTTTTACTCTCTGATTGAGGTTCTCGGCATTGAAAAATCTTCGTAAACTAAATCACACGTGTATATGTTGACATTTAAGAGATATACAGTCAAAAAAATCAAGGGCAACGGTGATATATATGTGGATTAGACACCAAAAAAAAAACTGCTTCTAGGAGGTTGTCAAGTGTTTTCGCTCGACGATTCCATTCTTGGGTGGTTGGTTTGGCCCTTGTTCCTGTAACTCAAATCCTAGCCTGGTATATCCCATTTTAATTTTACACCATTGTGAACCTTACGCCTTTTTTACTCTCTGATCGAGGTTCTCGGCAATGAAAAATCTTCGTAAACTAAATCACATGCCTATATGTTGATATTTAAGAGATATACAGTCAAGAAAATCAAGGGCAATGGTGATATATATGCGGATTAGACACAAAAAAAACACTCAACAAATGGCTACAATTTAAGGAATGTGTTTAGTGACGACATCAGATTCCTAATTGATGGAGAAAGATCTGGTGGTAAGAAAAGCTGTTTCTAGGAGGTTGTCAACTTTTTTCGCTCGACGATTCCATTCTTGGGTGGTTGGTTTGGCGCTTGTTCTTGTAACTCGAATCCTAGCCCGGTATATCCCATTTTAATTTTACACCATTGTGAACCTTACGCCTTTTTTACTCTCGGATCGAGGTTCTCGGCATTGAAAAATCTTCGTAAACTAAATAACACGTGTATATGTTGATATTTAAGAGATATACAGTCAAGCAAATCATGGGCAATGATGATATATATGCGAATTAGACACAAAAAAAAAACACTCAACAAATGGCTACAATTTAAGGAATGTGTTTAGTGACAGCATCAGATTCCTAATTGATGGAGAAAGGTTCTGGTGGTAAGAAAAGCTACTTCTAGGAGGTTGTCAAGTGTTTTCGCTCGACGATTCCATTCTTGGGTGGTTGGTTTGGCCCTTGTTCTTGTATCTCGAATCCTAGCCCGGTATATCCCACTTTAATTTTACACCATTGTGAACCTTACGCCTTTTTTACTCTCTGACCGAGGTTTTCGGCATTGAAAAATCTTCGTAAACTAAATCACACGTGTATATGTTGACATTTAAGAGATATACAGTGAAGAAAATCAAGGGCAATAGTGATATATATTCGGATTAGACACCAAAAAAACACACAACAAATGGCTACAATTTTAGGAATGTGTTTAGTGACGACATCAGATTCCTAATTGATGGAGAAAGATCCGGTGGTAAGAAAAGCTGTTTCTAGGAGGTTGTCAAGTTTTTTCGCTCGACGATTCCATTCTTGGGTGGTTGGTTTGGCCCTTGTTCTTGTATCTCGAATCCTAGCCCGGTATATCCCACTTTAATTTTACACCATTGTGAACCTTACGCCTTTTTTACTTTCTGATCGAGGTTCTCGGCATTGAAAAATCTTCGTAAACTAAATAACACATGTATATGTTGATATTTAAGAGATATACTGTTAAGAAAATCAAGGGCAATGATGATATATATGCGAATTAGACACCAAAAAAAAACACTCAACAAATGGCTACAATTTAAATAATGTGTTTAGTGACCGCAACAGATTCCTAATTGATGGAGAAAGGTTCTGGTGGTAAGAAAAGCTGCTTCTAGGAGGTTGTCAAGTGTTTTCGCTCGACGATTCCATTCTTGGGAGGTTGGTTTGGCCCTTGTTCCTGTAACTCGAATCCTAGCCTGGTATATCCCATTTTAATTTTACACCATTGTGAAACTTACGCCTTATTTACTCTCTGATCGAGGTTCTCGGCATTGAAAAATCTTCGTAAACTAAATCATACGTGTATATGTTGACATTTAAGAGATATACAGTCAAGAAAATCAAGGGCAATGGTGATATATATGCGGATTAGACACCAAAAAAAATCACTTAACAAATGGCTACAATTTAAGGAATGTGTTTAGTGACGGCATCAGATTCCTAATTGATGGAGAAAGGTCTGGTGGCAAGAGAAACTGCTTCTAGGAGGTTGTCAAGTGTTTTCGCTCGACGATTCCATTCTTGGGTGGTTGGTTTGGCCCTGGTTCCTGTAACTCGAATCCTAGCCCCGTATATCCCATTTTAATTTTACACCATAGTGAACCTTACGCTTTTTTTACTCTCTGATCGAGGTTCTCGGCATTGAAAAATCTTCGTAAACTAAATAACACGTGTATATGTTGACATTTAAGAGATATACAGTCAAGAAAATTAAGGGCAATGGTGATATCTATGCGGATTAGACAGCAAAAAAAATCACTCAACAAATGGCTACAATCTATGGAATGTGTTTAGTGACGGCATTAGATTCCTAATTGATGGAGAAAGGTCTGGTAGTAAGAAAAGCTGCTTCTTGGAGGTTGTCAAGTGTTTTCGCTCGACGATTCCATTCTTGGGTGGTTGGTTTGGCCCTTGTTCCTGTAACTTGAATCCTAGCCCTGTATATCCCATTTTAATTTTACACCATTGTGAACCTTACGCCTTTTTTACTCTCTGTTCGAGGTTCTCGGCATTGAAAAATCTTCGTAAACTAAATCATATGTGTATATGTTGATATTTAAGATATATACAGTCAAGAAAATTAAAGGCTATTGGGATATATATGCGGATTAGACACCAAAAAAAAAAAAACACTCAACAAATGGCTACAATTTAAGGAATGTGTTTAGTGATGGCATCAGATTCCTAATTGATGGAGAAAGGTCTGGTGGTAAGAAAAGCTGCTTCTAGGAGGTTGTCAAGTGTTTTCGCTCGACGATTCCATTCTTGGGTGGTTGGTTTGGCCCTTGTTCCTGTAACTCGAATCCTAGCCTGGTATATCCCATTTTAATTTTACACCATTGTGAACCTTACGCCTTTTTTACTCTCTGATCGAGGTTCTGGGCATTGAAAAATCTTCTTAAACTAAATCACACGTGTATATCTTGATATTTAAGAGATATACAGTCAAGAAAATCAAGGGCAATGGTGATATATATGCGGATTAGACACCAAAAAAAACACTCAACAAATGGCTACAATTTAAGGAATGTGTTTAGTGAAGGCATCAGATTCCTAATTGATGGAGAAAAGTTCTGGTGGTAAGAAAAGCTGCTTCTAGGAGGTTGTCAAGTGTTTTCGCTCGACGATTCCATTCTTGGGTGGTTGGTTTGGCCCTTGTTCCTGTAACTCGAATCCTAACCTGGTATATCCCATTTTAATTTTACACCATTGTGAAACTTACGCCTTTTTTACTCTCTGATCGAGGTTCTCGGCATTGAAAAATCTTCGTAAACTAAATCACACGTGTATATGTTGACATTTAAGAGATATACAGTCAAGAAAATCAAGGGCAATGGTGATATATATGCGGATTTGACACCAAAAAAAACACTCAACAAATGGCTACAATTTAAGGAATGTGTTTAGTGACGGCATTAGATTCCTAATTGATGGAGAAAGGTCTGGTGGCAAGAAAAGCTGCTTCTAGGAGGTTGTCAAGTGTTTTCGCTCGATGATTCCATTCTTGGGTGGTTGGTTTGGCCCTTGTTCCTATAACTCGAATCCTAGCCTGGTATATCCCATTTTAATTTTACAGCATTGTGAAACTTACGCCTTTTTTACTCTCTGATTGAGGTTCTCGGCATTGAAAAATCTTCGTAAACTAAATCACACGTGTATATGTTGACATTTAAGAGATATACAGTCAAGAAAATCAAGGGCAACGGTGATATATATGTGGATTAGACACCAAAAAAAAAACTGCTTCTAGGAGGTTGTCAAGTGTTTTCGCTCGACGATTCCATTCTTGGGTGGTTGGTTTGGCCCTTGTTCCTGTAACTCCAATCCTAGCCTGGTATATCCCATTTTAATTTTACACCATTGTGAACCTTACGCCTTTTTTACTCTCTGATCGAGGTTCTCGGCAATGAAAAATCTTCGTAAACTAAATCACATGCCTATATGTTGATATTTAAGAGATATACAGTCAAGAAAATCAAGGGCAATGGTGATATATATGCGGATTAGACACAAAAAAAACACTCAACAAATGGCTACAATTTAAGGAATGTGTTTAGTGACGACATCAGATTCCTAATTGATGGAGAAAGATCTGGTGGTAAGAAAAGCTGTTTCTAGGAGGTTGTCAACTTTTTTCGCTCGACGATTCCATTCTTGGGTGGTTGGTTTGGCGCTTGTTCTTGTAACTCGAATCCTAGCCCGGTATATCCCATTTTAATTTTACACCATTGTGAACCTTACGCCTTTTTTACTCTCGGATCGAGGTTCTCGGCATTGAAAAATCTTCGTAAACTAAATAACACGTGTATATGTTGATATTTAAGAGATATACAGTCAAGCAAATCATGGGCAATGATGATATATATGCGAATTAGACACAATAAAAAAACACTCAACAAATGGCTACAATTTAAGGAATGTGTTTAGTGACAGCATCAGATTCCTAATTGATGGAGAAAGGTTTTGGTGGTAAGAAAAGCTACTTCTAGGAGGTTGTCAAGTGTTTTCGCTCGACGATTCCATTCTTGGGTGGTTGGTTTGGCCCTTGTTCTTGTATCTCGAATCCTAGCCCGGTATATCCCACTTTAATTTTACACCATTGTGAACCTTACGCCTTTTTTACTCTCTGACTGAGGTTTTCGGCATTGAAAAATCTTCGTAAACTAAATCACACGTGTATATGTTGACATTTAAGAGATATACAGTCAAGAAAATTTAAGGGCAATGGTGATATATATGCGGATTTGACACCAAAAAAAACACTCAACAAATGGCTACAATTTAAGGAATGTGTTTAGTGACGGCATTAGATTCCTAATTGATGGAGAAAGGTCTGGTGGCAAGAAAAGCTGCTTCTAGGAGGTTGTCAAGTGTTTTCGCTCGATGATTCCATTCTTGGGTGGTTGGTTTGGCCCTTGTTCCTATAACTCGAATCCTTGCCTGGTATATCCCATTTTAATTTTACACCATTGTGAAACTTACGGCTTTTTTACTCTCTGATTGAGGTTCTCGGCATTGAAAAATCATCGTAAACTAAATCACACGTGTATATGTTGACATTCAAGAGATATACAGTCAAGAAAATCAAGGGCAACGGTGATATATATGCGGATTAGACACCAAAAACAAAACTGCTTCTAGGAGGTTGTCAAGTGTTTTCGCTCGACGATTCCATTCTTGGGTGGTTGGTTTGGCCCTTGTTCCTGTAACTCAAATCCTAGCCTGGTATATCCCATTTTAATTTTACACCATTGTGAACCTTACGCCTTTTTTACTCTCTGATCGAGGTTCTCGGCAATGAAAAGTCTTCGTAAACTAAATCACATGCCTATATGTTGATATTTAAGAGATATACAGTCAAGAAAATCAAGGGCAATGGTGATATATATGCGGATTAGACACAAAAAAAACACTCAACAAATGGCTACAATTTAAGGAATGTGTTTAGTGACGGCATTAGATTCCTAATTGATGGAGAAAGGTCTGGTGGCAAGAAAAGCTGCTTCTCGGAGGTTGTCAAGTGTTTTTGCTCGACGATTCCATTCTTGGGAGGTTGGTTTGGCCCTTTTTCCTATAACTCGGATCCGAGCCCGGTATATCCCATTTTAATTTTACACCATTGTGAACCTTACGCCTTTTTAACTCTCTGATCGAGGTTCTCGGTATTGAAAAATCTTCGTAAACTAAATCACACGTGTATATGTTGACATTTAAGAGATATACAGTCAAGAAAATCAAGGGCAATGATGATATATATGCGAATTAGACACACAAAAAAAAACACTCAACAAAGGGCTACAATTTGAGGAATGTGTTTAGTGATGGCATCAGATTCCTAATTGATGGAGAAAGGTTCTGGTGGTAAGAAAAGCTGCTTCTAGGAGGTTGTCAAGTGTTTTCGCTCGATGATTCCATTCTTGGGTGGTTGGTTTGGCCCTTGTTCCTGTAATTCGAATCCTAGCCTGGTATATCCCATTTTAATTTTACACCATTGTGAAACTTACGCCTTTTTTGCTCTCTGATCGAGGTTCTCGGTATTGAAAAATCTTCGTAAACTAAATCACACGTGTATATGTTGACATTTAAGAGATATACAGTCAAGAAAATCAAGGGCAATGGCTATATATATGCGGATTAGACACCAAAAAAAAAACACTAAACAAACGGCTACAATTTAAGGAATGTGCTTAGTGACGGCATTAGATTCCTAATTGATGGAGAAAGGTCTGGTGGCAAGAAAAGCTGCATCTAGGAGGTTGTCAAGTGTTTTCGCTCGACGATTCCATTCTTGGATGGTTGGTTTGGCCCTTGTTCCTGTAACTCGAATCCTAGCCCGGTATATCCCATTTTAATTTTACACCATTGTGAACCTTACGCCTTTTTTACTCTCTGATCGAGTTTCTCGGCATTGAAAAATCTTAGTAAACTAAATCACACGTGTATATCTTGATATTTAAGAGATATACAGTCAAGAAAATCAAGGGCAATGGTAATATATATGCGGATTAGACACCAAGAAAACACTCAGCAAATGGCTACAATTTAAGGAATGTGTTTAGTGACGGCATCAGATTCCTAATTGATGGAGAAAGGTCTGGTGGCAAGAAAAGCTGCTTCTAGGTGGTTGTCAAGTGTTTTCGCTCGACGATTCCATTCTTGGGTGGTTGGTTTGGCCCTTGTTCCTGTAACTCGAATCCTATCCCGGTATATCCCATTTTAATTTTACATCATTGTGAACCTTACGTTTTTTTACTGTAGGTCCCCTTGATGTATGGATCTTTCACAGAATTGTCTATCCAATCAAAAGTGCGAAATCCTCTTGATCAGAATATAGCTGAAAACGAGTAGAAACAGAAATCAGTAATTCACTTTCAAACCAGGTTTCTATTGATTATCAATCTCACAAGAATTACAATCAATCTAAACCCTAACCACACAAATTTCGTCCTAGCCTATGCTCTTACGAAATTACTCTCTCAAATATTGTTTTGGCTGATTAACCTAAACCCTAAAGCCTAATCTTGTTTATATAACACAAGGTTTGCTACTTGGGCTAAGTTTTCCTACTTGGGCAAAGCCCAATTCGTCCACCTAGACCCAACTGGGTTTTGTTTAGCCCAAACTCTATTATCTCACTAATACAAAGCTAAACCCACTAACCGTTTATCGTTTAACTAATTACAAGATATCCAAAGACCAAATCTAAGCTGTTGTCACAAACATGCACCAACAAACTCCCCCTTGACAATAGCTTCATAAAATAACTTTGTCTTCAGTCATCTTGCAATCTTCATGTAGTCTTGCACTGTCTTTGGTCTTTGGATAGCTTCAGCTTCAATAGCTTCTGTCAGCAACAGACTCCCCCTAAGCTGATGCATCCAATCACCAAATCTTCAAAAACTTTAACGTTTGAGTAAACTCCAGTTCAGCATTTGTAAAGCAATCTTCAATCTCTTCAACTTTGTCTACAATGTATAAAGGAGGTTCTACCATGCATCCAACCAAACTCTCACCTTCACAGCAACTTCTCAGCAACATACTGCTTCAATCTGTATACTATAAAACAAACATCTTGAGAAACCATAAGAATTTTTCAACAACGTTAAATAAATTATTATTATTCAAGATATTATATCACAGATTAAGCATTCTCAATTCATTACCAACACGCAAAAACTTTTTGTTCAACACACAAGAACCTCATGATTTTAAAATTTTGAACTCACTTTTTAACACCGTCTCCCCCTATCAGTAACAATTCCTCCAAGAATAACAGTTTTCCGTACGTTAAGAATTTTAAACAGAAAAAGACACTATTTTTGGATTTTTTATATTTTTCTGAAAGCAAGTAAATACAAAAGCAATAAACACTCTATTTTTGTGAGAATCACTGGTAAGAAGATCATATCAGCAAAATCAAACTGTTTTCACACTATTATATAATTCTTTATTTAATTTTTCGTGAAAAGCAGTCCAAGACGATTACCAGTATGTTTGTCCACTTAAACAAAATGCATGAACATTTCATGTACCATTACCGTATGATACGTTAAGGTAATTTTATTACTGATATACTAGTGTGTCCCACTTCAGGATATACCCCCGCGATCATGGTATGCACAAAGATTCATCGTAGTAGATGAGTATACTGAATTCATCCGTTTTGTTTTTCAACGTTTAGATAATTGGTGATCAGGTCAGTACTTCCGTACAGCAAAGAGACCAAAATATCTAACGAGGGCTATGACAAATACCATTTTTTGGTACGATTTATGCATTTTGCACTTTTTGAATAACTCTCTAGGAGAGCTTCTTCATTTATGGGATTTGACATTTTTTGCTCTTTTAAGATATCTTGGTTGTGCCTAGGTCAGCATGTATCTGGATGCAGCCGAAGGACAACCCTGATATCCCCAGATGAAATAACAGTATAAAGACCCAAAACCTCAGATTTTGGTAATCTATCAAAAAAAAATTTTAAGGTCATTAAACCATACACCACTGATGTGTTCCCCACTCATACACAGTTCATTTAGGTTTATATCACATTGGTAAGTTGATTATTTCATGCTTTTTGCCTACTGATACATCATATGATGAAGCTGCTATCACACTTAAGCAATTTAATTCAGTTTGAGTGTGACAGTCTAACTTGCTGATGTACTATCATTTCTTCTTTTACACACAGTGATAACTCAATTTTAATTTTATAATTTTTTTTTTATTTTTGATTTTTCAATGTTTTTGTATTTTTTATTTTTAAGAAAGCAGTAAACTATTTACAAAATTCTTATGAAAAACCAGTTATTCAGGATTCCTCATCCCGTTGAGTTCGACTAAATGTTCAAAGCGAGCCCTGTCAAAAGCTTTAGTATAAAGATCTGCCAGGTTATCTTGTGTGTCGACTCAGCACTTTGAACTTCAATTTAAATCATTTAATATATATATACCAACAATCTCACATCCCCCGTCCTGTGCCTAGAGCAGCCACTATCAACATAAGTTGATAATCCTCCTTAGCAGCTCCTACACACACCAACTAATAAATTAGTTAGATTGGGGGACCCAAGCCTTAATGGTCTTGGGTCGTCCAAATTCACCAACCACTTGAACATCCATCTAATATCCATTACTCCTAACTGGAGTCTTGGATCTCAGACCTGTTGATGGAATTTGATTTTGATTTCCACTAGGTCTTTGGTCCTGAGGGTTCCTATATGTGTTTGGACTATTTGACCTTTGGAAATTTTGATTTTGGTACCTTGAATTTTGATTCCAAGAAGCATGAATATTGTAATTTCTAAAGCCATTGTTATAAAAAGTTCGACCACCATTATTTTGGTATCGATTTTGATATTGACCTTGACTTCTGAAATTATTAGAATTATTATTGTTCATTCTTGGTGAACTGCTTCTAGGTCTCTCATATCTGCCTGGTGGAGATCTAGGCTGAAATCTTGGTTGATTTCTTTGAAAACGAGGAACTTGTGCAGTTCCTTTTTCAGCCTTATCTTTACCAACAGCAACATTCTCTGGTTGCTTAGCAGCAGATTTCTTTGGAGAATTTGCAACTTTCTCCTCATTATCACCTTTCTTCTCAGGTGATTTCCCTCTCTGTTTCTCACTAATTTGTGCTTCACTCTTTTTGTTAGGACAGCAGCTAGCTACATGTCCCTTTATGTGACACCTGAAGCACGATCTCCTTTTCAAAGACTTCTTAGCTGGAGTCTTTGAGGTAGATCCCTCATCAGATAATGATGCCTTTGAAGAATTTTGTTCAGTTTGCTTGGATTCAGATATTTCTTTGTTTTTATTTTTAGCAAACTCTACATTTGATTCATGGGTGGTTGGTTTGGCCCTCGTTCCTGTAACTCGAATCCTAGCCCGGTATATCCCATTTTAATTTTACACCATTGTAAACCTTACACCTTTTTTACTCTCTGATCGAGGTTCTCGGCATTGAAAAATCTTCGTAAACTAAATCACACGTGTATATGTTGAAATTTAAGAGATATACAGTCAAGAAAATCAAGGGCAATGGTGATATATACGCGGATTAGACACCAAAAAAAAGATTACTCAACAAATGGCTACAATTTAAGGAATATGTTTAGTGACGGCATCAGATTCCTAATTGATGGAGAAAGGTCTGGTGGCAAGAAAAGCTGCTTCTAGGATGTTGTCAAGTGTTTTCGCTAGACGATTCCATTCTTGGGTGGTTGGTTTGGCCCTTGTTCCTGTAACTCGAATCCTAGCCCGGTATATCCCATTTTAATTTTAGACCATTGTGAACCTTACGCCTTTTTTACTCTCTGATCGAGGTTCTCGGTGTTGAAAAATCTTCGTAAACTAAATCACACATATATATGTTGACATTTAAGAGATATACAGTCAAGAAAATCAAGGGCAATGGTGATATATTTGCGGATTAGAAACAAAAAAAAAAAAAACACTCAACAAATGGCTAAAATTTAAGGAATGTGTTTAGTGACGGCATTAGATTCCTAATTGATGGAGAAAGGTCTGGTAGTAAGAAACGCTGCTTCTAGGAGGTTGTCAAGTGTTTTCGCTCTACGATTCCATTCTTGGGTTGTTGGTTTGGCCCTTGTTCCTGTAACTCGAATCCGAGCCCGGTATATCCCATTTTAATTTTACACCATTATGAACCTTACGCCTTTTTTACTCTCTGATCGAGTTTCTCGGCATTGAAAAATCTTAGTAAACTAAATCACACGTGTATATCTTGATATTTAAGAGATATACAGTCAAGAAAATCAAGGGCAATGGTAATATATATGCGGATTAGACACCAAGAAAACACTCAGCAAATGGCTACAATTTAAGGAATGTGTTTAGTGACGGCATCAGATTCCTAATTGATGGAGAAAGGTCTGGTGGCAAGAAAAGCTGCTTCTAGGTGGTTGTCAAGTGTTTTCGCTCGACGATTCCATTCTTGGGTGGTTGGTTTGGCCCTTGTTCCTGTAACTCGAATCCTATCCCGGTATATCCCATTTTAATTTTACATCATTGTGAACCTTACGTTTTTTTACTGTAGGTCCCCTTGATGTATGGATCTTTCACAGAATTGTCTATCCAATCAAAAGTGCGAAATCCTCTTGATCAGAATATAGCTGAAAACGAGTAGAAACAGAAATCAGTAATTCACTTTCAAACCAGGTTTCTATTGATTATCAATCTCACAAGAATTACAATCAATCTAAACCCTAACCACACAAATTTCGTCCTAGCCTATGCTCTTACGAAATTACTCTCTCAAATATTGTTTTGGCTGATTAACCTAAACCCTAAAGCCTAATCTTGTTTATATAACACAAGGTTTGCTACTTGGGCTAAGTTTTCCTACTTGGGCAAAGCCCAATTCGTCCACCTAGACCCAACTGGGTTTTGTTTAGCCCAAACTCTATTATCTCACTAATACAAAGCTAAACCCACTAACCGTTTATCGTTTAACTAATTACAAGATATCCAAAGACCAAATCTAAGCTGTTGTCACAAACATGCACCAACAAACTCCCCCTTGACAATAGCTTCATAAAATAACTTTGTCTTCAGTCATCTTGCAATCTTCATGTAGTCTTGCACTGTCTTTGGTCTTTGGATAGCTTCAGCTTCAATAGCTTCTGTCAGCAACAGACTCCCCCTAAGCTGATGCATCCAATCACCAAATCTTCAAAAACTTTAACGTTTGAGTAAACTCCAGTTCAGCATTTGTAAAGCAATCTTCAATCTCTTCAACTTTGTCTACAATGTATAAAGGAGGTTCTACCATGCATCCAACCAAACTCTCACCTTCACAGCAACTTCTCAGCAACATACTGCTTCAATCTGTATACTATAAAACAAACATCTTGAGAAACCATAAGAATTTTTCAACAACGTTAAATAAATTATTATTATTCAAGATATTATATCACAGATTAAGCATTCTCAATTCATTACCAACACGCAAAAACTTTTTGTTCAACACACAAGAACCTCATGATTTTAAAATTTTGAACTCACTTTTTAACACCGTCTCCCCCTATCAGTAACAATTCCTCCAAGAATAACAGTTTTCCGTACGTTAAGAATTTTAAACAGAAAAAGACACTATTTTTGGATTTTTTATATTTTTCTGAAAGCAAGTAAATACAAAAGCAATACACTCTATTTTTGTGAGAATCACTGGTAAGAAGATCATATCAGCAAAATCAAACTGTTTTCACACTATTATATAATTCTTTATTTAATTTTTCGTGAAAAGCAGTCCAAGACGATTACCAGTATGTTTGTCCACTTAAACAAAATGCATGAACATTTCATGTACCATTACCGTATGATACGTTAAGGTAATTTTATTACTGATATACTAGTGTGTCCCACTTCAGGATATACCCCCGCGATCATGGTATGCACAAAGATTCATCGTAGTAGATGAGTATACTGAATTCATCCGTTTTGTTTTTCAACGTTTAGATAATTGGTGATCAGGTCAGTACTTCCGTACAGCAAAGAGACCAAAATATCTAACGAGGGCTATGACAAATACCATTTTTTGGTACGATTTATGCATTTTGCACTTTTTGAATAACTCTCTAGGAGAGCTTCTTCATTTATGGGATTTGACATTTTTTGCTCTTTTAAGATATCTTGGTTGTGCCTAGGTCAGCATGTATCTGGATGCAGCCGAAGGACAACCCTGATATCCCCAGATGAAATAACAGTATAAAGACCCAAAACCTCAGATTTTGGTAATCTATCAAAAAAAAAATTTAAGGTCATTAAACCATACACCACTGATGTGTTCCCTACTCATACACAGTTCATTTAGGTTTATATCACATTGGTAAGTTGATTATTTCATGCTTTTTGCCTACTGATACATCATATGATGAAGCTGCTATCACACTTAAGCAATTTAATTCAGTTTGAGTGTGACAGTCTAACTTGCTGATGTACTATCATTTCTTCTTTTACACACAGTGATAACTCAATTTTAATTTTATAATTTTTTTTTTATTTTTGATTTTTCAATGTTTTTGTATTTTTTATTTTTAAGAAAGCAGTAAACTATTTACAAAATTCTTATGAAAAACCAGTTATTCAGGATTTCTCATCCCGTTGAGTTCGACTAAATGTTCAAAGCGAGCCCTGTCAAAAGCTTTAGTATAAAGATCTGCCAGGTTATCTTGTGTGTCGACTCAGCACTTTGAACTTCAATTTAAATCATTTAATATATATATACCAACAATCTCACATCCCCCGTCCTGTGCCTAGAGCAGCCACTATCAACATAAGTTGATAATCCTCCTTAGCAGCTCCTACACACACCAACTAATAAATTAGTTAGATTGGGGGACCCAAGCCTTAATGGTCTTGGGTCGTCCAAATTCACCAACCACTTGAACATCCATCTAATATCCATTACTCCTAACTGGAGTCTTGGATCTCAGACCTGTTGATGGAATTTGATTTTGATTTCCACTAGGTCTTTGGTCCTGAGGGTTCCTATATGTGTTTGGACTATTTGACCTTTGGAAATTTTGATTTTGGTACCTTGAATTTTGATTCCAAGAAGCATGAATATTGTAATTTCTAAAGCCATTGTTATAAAAAGTTCGACCACCATTATTTTGGTATCGATTTTGATATTGACCTTGACTTCTGAAATTATTAGAATTATTATTGTTCATTCTTGGTGAACTGCTTCTAGGTCTCTCATATCTGCCTGGTGGAGATCTAGGCTGAAATCTTGGTTGATTTCTTTGAAAACGAGGAACTTGTGCAGTTCCTTTTTCAGCCTTATCTTTACCAACAGCAACATTCTCTGGTTGCTTAGCAGCAGATTTCTTTGGAGAATTTGCAACTTTCTCCTCATTATCACCTTTCTTCTCAGGTGATTTCCCTCTCTGTTTCTCACTAATTTGTGCTTCACTCTTTTTGTTAGGACAGCAGCTAGCTACATGTCCCTTTATGTGACACCTGAAGCACGATCTCCTTTTCAAAGACTTCTTAGCTGGAGTCTTTGAGGTAGATCCCTCATCAGATAATGATGCCTTTGAAGAATTTTGTTCAGTTTGCTTGGATTCAGATATTTCTTTGTTTTTATTTTTAGCAAACTCTACATTTGATTCATGGGTGGTTGGTTTGGCCCTCGTTCCTGTAACTCGAATCCTAGCCCGGTATATCCCATTTTAATTTTACACCATTGTAAACCTTACACCTTTTTTACTCTCTGATCGAGGTTCTCGGCATTGAAAAATCTTCGTAAACTAAATCACACGTGTATATGTTGAAATTTAAGAGATATACAGTCAAGAAAATCAAGGGCAATGGTGATATATACGCGGATTAGACACCAAAAAAAAAGATTACTCAACAAATGGCTACAATTTAAGGAATATGTTTAGTGACGGCATCAGATTCCTAATTGATGGAGAAAGGTCTGGTGGCAAGAAAAGCTGCTTCTAGGATGTTGTCAAGTGTTTTCGCTAGACGATTCCATTCTTGGGTGGTTGGTTTGGCCCTTGTTCCTGTAACTCGAATCCTAGCCCGGTATATCCCATTTTAATTTTAGACCATTGTGAACCTTACGCCTTTTTTACTCTCTGATCGAGGTTCTCAGTGTTGAAAAATCTTCGTAAACTAAATCACACATATATATGTTGACATTTAAGAGATATACAGTCAAGAAAATCAAGGGCAATGGTGATATATTTGCGGATTAGAAACAAAAAAAAAAAAAAACACTCAACAAATGGCTAAAATTTAAGGAATGTGTTTAGTGACGGCATTAGATTCCTAATTGATGGAGAAAGGTCTGGTAGTAAGAAACGCTGCTTCTAGGAGGTTGTCAAGTGTTTTCGCTCTACGATTCCATTCTTGGGTTGTTGGTTTGGCCCTTGTTCCTGTAACTCGAATCCGAGCCCGGTATATCCTATTTTAATTTTACACCATTATGAACCTTACGCCTTTTTTACTCTCTGATCGAGTTTCTCGGCATTGAAAAATCTTAGTAAACTAAATCACACGTGTATATCTTGATATTTAAGAGATATACAGTCAAGAAAATCAAGGGCAATGGTAATATATATGCGGATTAGACACCAAGAAAACACTCAGCAAATGGCTACAATTTAAGGAATGTGTTTAGTGACGGCATCAGATTCCTAATTGATGGAGAAAGGTCTGGTGGCAAGAAAAGCTGCTTCTAGGTGGTTGTCAAGTGTTTTCGCTCGACGATTCCATTCTTGGGTGGTTGGTTTGGCCCTTGTTCCTGTAACTCGAATCCTAGCCCGGTATATCCCATTTTAATTTTACATCATTGTGAACCTTACGTTTTTTTACTGTAGGTCCCCTTGATGTATGGATCTTTCACAGAATTGTCTATCCAATCAAAAGTGTGAAATCCTCTTGATCAGAATATAGCTGAAAACGAGTAGAAACAGAAATCAGTAATTCACTTTCAAACCAGGTTTCTATTGATTATCAATCTCACAAGAATTACAATCAATCTAAACCCTAACCACACAAATTTCGTCCTAGCCTATGCTCTTACGAAATTACTCTCTCAAATATTGTTTTGGCTGATTAACCTAAACCCTAAAGCCTAATCTTGTTTATATAACACAAGGTTTGCTACTTGGGCTAAGTTTTCCTACTTGGGCAAAGCCCAATTCGTCCACCTAGACCCAACTGGGTTTTGTTTAGCCCAAACTCTATTATCTCACTAATACAAAGCTAAACCCACTAACCGTTTATCGTTTAACTAATTACAAGATATCCAAAGACCAAATCTAAGCTGTTGTCACAAACATGCACCAACAAACTCCCCCTTGACAATAGCTTCATAAAATAACTTTGTCTTCAGTCATCTTGCAATCTTCATGTAGTCTTGCACTGTCTTTGGTCTTTGGATAGCTTCAGCTTCAATAGCTTCTGTCAGCAACAGACTCCCCCTAAGCTGATGCATCCAATCACCAAATCTTCAAAAACTTTAACGTTTGAGTAAACTCCAGTTCAGCATTTGTAAAGCAATCTTCAATCTCTTCAACTTTGTCTACAATGTATAAAGGAGGTTCTACCATGCATCCAACCAAACTCTCACCTTCACAGCAACTTCTCAGCAACATACTGCTTCAATCTGTATACTATAAAACAAACATCTTGAGAAACCATAAGAATTTTTCAACAACGTTAAATAAATTATTATTATTCAAGATATTATATCACAGATTAAGCATTCTCAATTCATTACCAACACGCAAAAACTTTTTGTTCAACACACAAGAACCTCATGATTTTAAAATTTTGAACTCACTTTTTAACACCGTCTCCCCCTATCAGTAACAATTCCTCCAAGAATAACAGTTTTACGTACGTTAAGAATTTTAAACAGAAAAAGACACTATTTTTGGATTTTTTATATTTTTCTGAAAGCAAGTAAATACAAAAGCAATAAACACTCTATTTTTGTGAGAATCACTGGTAAGAAGATCATATCAGCAAAATCAAACTGTTTTCACACTATTATATAATTCTTTATTTAATTTTTCGTGAAAAGCAGTCCAAGACGATTACCAGTATGTTTGTCCACTTAAACAAAATGCATGAACATTTCATGTACCATTACCGTATGATACGTTAAGGTAATTTTATTACTGATATACTAGTGTGTCCCACTTCAGGATATACCCCCGCGATCATGGTATGCACAAAGATTCATCGTAGTAGATGAGTATACTGAATTCATCCGTTTTGTTTTTCAACGTTTAGATAATTGGTGATCAGGTCAGTACTTCCGTACAGCAAAGAGACCAAAATATCTAACGAGGGCTATGACAAATACCATTTTTTGGTACGATTTATGCATTTTGCACTTTTTGAATAACTCTCTAGGAGAGCTTCTTCATTTATGGGATTTGACATTTTTTGCTCTTTTAAGATATCTTGGTTGTGCCTAGGTCAGCATGTATCTGGATGCAGCCGAAGGACAACCCTGATATCCCCAGATGAAATAACAGTATAAAGACCCAAAACCTCAGATTTTGGTAATCTATCAAAAAAAAATTTTAAGGTCATTAAACCATACACCACTGATGTGTTCCCTACTCATACACAGTTCATTTAGGTTTATATCACATTGGTAAGTTGATTATTTCATGCTTTTTGCCTACTGATACATCATATGATGAAGCTGCTATCACACTTAAGCAATTTAATTCAGTTTGAGTGTGACAGTCTAACTTGCTGATGTACTATCATTTCTTCTTTTACACACAGTGTTAACTCAATTTTAATTTTATAATTTTTTTTTTATTTTTGATTTTTCAATGTTTTTGTATTTTTTATTTTTAAGAAAGCAGTAAACTATTTACAAAATTCTTATGAAAAACCAGTTATTCAGGATTCCTCATCCCGTTGAGTTCGACTAAATGTTCAAAGCGAGCCCTGTCAAAAGCTTTAGTATAAAGATCTGCCAGGTTATCTTGTGTGTCGACTCAGCACTTTGAACTTCAATTTAAATCATTTAATATATATATACCAACAATCTCACATCCCCCGTCCTGTGCCTAGAGCAGCCACTATCAACATAAGTTGATAATCCTCCTTAGCAGCTCCTACACACACCAACTAATAAATTAGTTAGATTGGGGGACCCAAGCCTTAATGGTCTTGGGTCGTCCAAATTCACCAACCACTTGAACATCCATCTAATATCCATTACTCCTAACTGGAGTCTTGGATCTCAGACCTGTTGATGGAATTTGATTTTGATTTCCACTAGGTCTTTGGTCCTGAGGGTTCCTATATGTGTTTGGACTATTTGACCTTTGGAAATTTTGATTTTGGTACCTTGAATTTTGATTCCAAGAAGCATGAATATTGTAATTTCTAAAGCCATTGTTATAAAAAGTTCGACCACCATTATTTTAGTATCGATTTTGATATTGACCTTGACTTCTGAAATTATTAGAATTATTATTGTTCATTCTTGGTGAACTGCTTCTAGGTCTCTCATATCTGCCTGGTGGAGATCTAGGCTGAAATCTTGGTTGATTTCTTTGAAAACGAGGAACTTGTGCAGTTCCTTTTTCAGCCTTATCTTTACCAACAGCAACATTCTCTGGTTGCTTAGCAGCAGATTTCTTTGGAGAATTTGCAACTTTCTCCTCATTATCACCTTTCTTCTCAGGTGATTTCCCTCTCTGTTTCTCACTAATTTGTGCTTCACTCTTTTTGTTAGGACAGCAGCTAGCTACATGTCCCTTTATGTGACACCTGAAGCACGATCTCCTTTTCAAAGACTTCTTAGCTGGAGTCTTTGAGGTAGATCCCTCATCAGATAATGATGCCTTTGAAGAATTTTGTTCAGTTTGCTTGGATTCAGATATTTCTTTGTTTTTATTTTTAGCAAACTCTACATTTGATTCATTTTCAATAACAGTGGTTTCATTTTTCATATCACTACCTTGAACAAAATTAATCTTTTTAACAAAAGTTTGATTTTTTCCCTTAGGAGGTGAATTTTTCTTTTTCAAAGGTTCCCTGTTATTGTTCTTCTTAGCATCATCACTCTCAGACCCCTCACTTTGACTTGATGTGGATGCGAAACTACTTGGTGCAGTTGACATAAAGTTTATTAGCTCATCTTCATCAGGCAGGAATGAATAGTCATGACTAAGAGGAGGTGGAACTTCATTAAAGCCCTGGAAGCCCACACTAGTCTTGTCATTACTCTTCTTTAACCCACCCATCATGTGTTTCATAACAAAAGAAGAATCTCTGAATTGACTTAATTTCTTTTCAAGTTCAACAATTTTGAGTTGTGCATCTGACAACTCTTTGCATTTTTCAGAAATCTCTTTTGTTTTCTCAGCCATCATGTCATGAGCTAAATCTATTACTTGGAGTTTTTCATTTAATTTGCAGGTTACAGCTTCAATTTCACTTTCATAACCTTTTATTTTCTTCAAGTATAGTGATTCGTTTCTTTTGGCAAAAAAAAAATTGATTCTTTAGTGGTAGACATTTGGCTTACCAAACTTTGGTTTTGTGTTGTCAACCTATCAACCTCACCCTGTAGTTCACGACATTTTAAGCACACAGAATTAGACTGTACCTCTTCCTCATGAACTTCTGTATTTTCATCAGCAACAACCTGTTCAGCTTCACTCTCTTTCTCTACTTCAGCATCCACTTTTGCTTCAGCATTCTCCACTTGAGCTTCAGCATTCTCCACTTTAGCTTCAGCATCATTCACAGTAGTTTCAGCCTCATCAACTGGCACTATCTCTGCCATGAATGCCTGAGTGGCACTCTCATTTCCCTGATATCGCTTTTGTAATGCATCCCACATATCCTTTGAATTAGTGTACCTTTTGAAGGTATGCTTGATGCTATCAGGTAAGGACATCTTTATTGTAGCCAAAGCTCTCTTTTCAGCCTCATACATCTTCTTATCATCCTCTTGCATGTTCACATAGTCTGTTCTACGTGGTCTGCCCTCATAATCGTGTGTTGGGTTTGTGTACCAATCTTCAATACAGATCCACATGCGTGCATCCCGAGATTCAATGAATGATTGGAAGCTGGCCTTCCATGTAAGATAATTCTCCACCTTCATCATCTTAGGTGCATTCAAATTCGTTATGTTCGACATTTTAACGCAACAGACTGGTAAACCGTACAAAATATCTCCGAAAACAGTGGTTACCAAATTACACCGTTAGAATCGTCTCGAAAAGACGAATCCAATGATATCTAATGTCAAAAACCGAATTCGGGATTTTCCAGAGTCAACCGAGTTCAACGGTGCTGACGGTTTCTTCAGATGACTTACGGTTCACGGTGTATTTTCAAAAACGTGAATTTTTAGTTACGCTTGCCAAAAAATCTTCCACCTTTTTAATTATGCTGATAATTTCGCTAGCCAGTCAACTTTAATTTCGCTAATCAGTTAAGTTAACTACGCTGGTCAAGTTCACAAGTTCGCAGGTCAAATTCATTGTTCAAGTTCGTTGGACAAATTCGCTGTCTGTTTTCGCTATTACGATGACCAGTAAAGTCGCCGAAAACCGTAGTAATTTCGCTGTGGATAATTACACGGTTACCAAAGTCGTCTTTGGATTTAACTTCGCCGTTCACCGAGATATCAAGTCTCAAATTCGCTGATCAGTCTGCGAATTTGTTAAAATCTCCCAGTAACTTTGGAAACTTAATCTGTTCAAAATTCTGAAGATTCTCCGACACAAATCTGCAAAATCAGAAAACCTAATCAGCTTAAAATTTTCGAAAATTATGAAGAACAGATGGAAAACCATGAAGAACACGAAGAACAGTCTTCGAATCTTCAAGAAATTCAGCCAAAAATTCTTCTAGAATCAACCAAAAACTTTCCTGGAAACCCTGAAACCTGCAAAACAGCAATCAAACAAACCAGAAGATCAAAACAGCCAACAAATTTTGAAAATTTTATCAAAAATTTTGAAACTAATTTTCAGATTTCAAATATTTCAAAATTTTCTTCCTGTTTCTGCAGCCAACAATTCTGAACCGAGCCTTCAAGAGCCTAATGCTCTGATACCAATTGTTGGTCCCCTTGATGTCTGGATCTTTCACAGAATTGTCAATCCAATCAAGAGTGCGGAATCCTCTTGATCAGAATATAGCAGAAAACGAGTAGAAACAGAAATCAGTAATTCACTTTCAAACCGGGTTTCTATTGATTATCAATCTCACAAGAATTACAATCAATCTAAACCCTAACCACACAAATTTTGTCCTAGCCTACGCTCTCACGAAATTACTCTCTCAAATATTGTTTTGGCTGATTAACCTAAACCCTAAAGCCTAATCTTGTTTATATAACACAAGGTTTGCAACTTGGGCTAAGGTTTCCTACTTGGGCAAAGCCCAATTCTTCCACCTAGACCCAATTGGGTTTTGTTTAGCCCAAACTCTATTATCTCACTAATACAAAGCTAAACCCGCTAACCGTTTATCGTTTAACTAATTACAAGATATCCAAAGACCAAATCTAAGCTGTTGTCACAAACATGCACCAACATTTACTCTCTGATCGAGGTTCTCGACATTGAAAAATCTTCGTAAACTAAATCACACGTGTATATGTTGACATTTAAGAGATATACAGTCAAGAAAATCAAGGGCAATGGTGATATATATGCGGATGAGACACAAAAAAAACTCAACAAATGGCTACAATTTAAGGAATGTGTTAGTGACGGCATTAGATTCCTAATTGATGGAGAAAGGTCTGGTAGTAAGAAAAACTGCTTCTTGGAGGTTGTCAAGTGTTTTTGCTCGACGATTCCATTCGTGGGTGGTTGGTTTGGCCCTTTTTCCTGTAACTCGAATCCTAGCCCGGTATATCCCATTTTAATTTTACACCATTGTTAACCTTACGCCTTTTTAACTCTCTGATCGAGCTTCTCGGCATTGAAAAATCTTCGTAAACTAAATCACACGTGTATATGTTGACATTTAAGAGATATACAGTCAAGAAAATCAAGGGCAATGGTGATATATATGGGGATTAGACAACAAAAAAAAAATCACTCAACAAATGGCTACAATTTAAGAAATGTGTTTAGTGACGGCATCAGATTCCTAATTGATGGAGAAAGGTCTGGTGGCAAGAAAAGCTGCTTCTAGGAGGTTGTCAAGTGTTTTCGCTCGACGATTCCATTCTTGGGTGGTTGGTTTGGACCTTGTTCCTGTAACTCGAAACCTAGCCCGTTATATCCCATTTTAATGTTACACCATTGTGAACCTTACGCCTTTTTTACTCTCTGATCGAGGTTCTCGGCATTGAAAAATCTTTGTAAACTAAATCACACGTGTATATGTAGACATTTAAGAGATATACAGTCAAGAAAATCAAGGGCAATGGTGATATATATGAGGATTAGACACAAAAAAAAAAACACTTAACAAATGGCTACAATTTAAGGAATGTGTTTAATGACGGCATTAGATTCCTAATTGATGGAGAAAGGTCTGGTAGTAAGAAAAGCTGCTTCTAGGAGGTTGCCAAGTGTTTTCGCTCGACGATTCCGTAATTGGGTGGTTGGTTCGGCCTTTGTTCCTGTAACTCGAATCCTAGCCCGGTATATGCCATTTTAATTTTACACCATTGTGAACCTTACGCCTTTTTTACTCTCTGATCGAGTTTCTCGACATTGAAAAATCTTCGTAAACTAAATCACACGTGAATATGTTGACATTTAAGGGATATACAGTCAAGAAAATCAAGGGCAATGGTGATATATATGCGGATTAGACACCCAAAAAAAAATCACTCAACAAATGGCTACAATTTAAGGAATGTGTTTAGTGACGGCATCAGATTCCTAATTGATGGAGAAAGGTCTGGTGGCAAGAAAAGCTGCTTCTAGGTGGTTGTCAAGTATTTTAGCACGACGATTCCATTCTTGGGAGGTTGGTTTGGACCTTGTTCCTGTAACTCGAATCCTATCCCGGTATATCCCATTTTAATGTTACAGCATTGTGAACCTTACGCCTTTTTTACTCTCTGATCGAGCTTCTCGGCATTGAAAAATCTTCGAAAACTAAATCACACGTGTATATGTTGACATTTAAGAGATATACAGTCAAGAAAATCAAGGGCAATGGTGATATATATGCGGATTAGACACAAAAAAAAAACACTCAACAAATGGCTACAATTTAAGGAATGTGTTAGTGACGGCATTAGATTCCTAATTGATGGAGAAAGGTCTGGTAGTAAGAAAAGCTGCTTCTTGGAGGTTGTCAAGTGTTTTCGCTCGACGATTCCATTCTTGGGTGGTTGGTTTGGCCCTTGTTCCTGTAACTCGAATCCTAGTCCGGTATATCCCATTTTAATTTTACACCATTGTTAACCTTACGCCTTTTTTACTCTCTGATCGAGCTTCTCGGCATTGAAAAATCTTCGAAAACTAAATCACACGTGTATATGTTGACATTTAAGAGATATACAGTCAAGAAAATCAAGGGCAATGGTGATATATATGGGGATTAGACACCAAAAAAAAAATCACTCAACAAATGGCTACAATTTAAGGAATGTGTTTAGTGACGGCATCAGATTCCTAATTAATGGAGAAAGATCTGGTGGCAAGAAAAGCTGCTTCTAGGGGGTTGTCATGTATTTTCGCACGACGATTCCATTCTTGGGTGGTTGGTTTGGACCTTGTTCCTGTAACTCGAATCCTATCCCGGTATATCCCATTTTAATGTTACAGCATTGTGAACCTTACGCCTTTTTTACTCTCTGATCGAGGTTCTCGGCATTGAAAAATCTTCGAAAACTAAATCACACGTGTATATGTTGACATTTAAGAGATATACAGTCAAGAAAATCAAGGGCAATGGTGATATATATGCGGATTAGACACCAAAAAAAACACTTAACAAATGGCTACAATTTAAGGAATTTGTTTAGTGACGGTATTAGATTCCTAATTGATGGAGAAAGGTCTGGTGGCAAGAAAAGCTGGTTCTAGGAGGTTGCCAAGTGTTTTTACTCGACGATTTCATTCTTGGGTGGTTGGTTCGACCCTTGTTCCTGTAACTCGAATCCTAGCCCGGTATATCCTATTTTAATTTTACACCATTGTGAACCTTACGCCTTTTTTACTCTCTGATCGAGTTTCTCGACATTGAAAAATCTTCGTAAACTAAATCACACGTGAATATGTTGACATTTAAGGGATATACAGTCAACAAAATCAAGGGCAATGGAGATATATATGCGGATTAGACACCAAAAAAATAATCACTCAACAAATGGCTACAATTTAAGGAATGTGTTTAGTGACGGCATCAGATTCCTAATTGATGGAGAAAGGTCTGGTGGCAAGAAAAGCTGCTTCTAGGAGGTTGTCATGTATTTTCGCACGACGATTCCATTCTTGGGTGGTTGGTTTGGACCTTGTTCCTGTAACTCGAATCCTATCCCGGTATATCCCATTTTAATGTTACAGCATTGTGAACCTTACGCCTTTTTTACTCTCTGATCGAGGTTCTCGGCATTGAAAAATCTTCGAAAACTAAATCACACGTGTATATGTTGACATTTAAGAGATATACAGTCAAGAAAATCAAGGGAAATGGTGATATATATGCGGATTAGACACCAAAAAAAACACTCAACAAATGGCTACAATTTAAGGAATTTGTTTAGTGACGGTATTAGATTCCTAATTGATGGAGAAAGGTCTGGTAGTAAGAAAAGCTGCTTCAAGGAGGTTGTCAACTGTTTTCGCTCGACGATTCCATTCTTGGGTGGTTGGTTTGGCCCTTGTTCCTGTAACTCGAATCCTAGCCCGGTATATCCCATTTTAATTTTACACCATTGTGACCCTTAAGTCTTTTTTACTCTCTGATCTAGTTTCTCGACATTGAAAAACCTTAGTAAACTAAATCACACGTGTATATGGTAATATTTTAAGATATACAGTCAAGAAAATCAAGGGCAATGGTAATATATATGCAGATTAGACACCAAAAAAAACACTCAACAAATGGCTACAATTTAAGGAATGGGTTTAGTGATGGCATCAGATTCCTAATTGATGGAGAAAGGTCTGGTGGCAAGAAAAGCTACTTCTAGGAGGTTGTCAAGTGTTTTCACTCGACGATTCCATTCTTGGGTGGTTGGTTTGGCCCTTGTTCCTGTAACTCGAATCCTATCCCGGTATATCCCATTTTAATTTTACACCATTGTGAACCTTACACTTTTTTTACTCTCTGATCGAGGTTCTCGGCATTGAAAAATCTTCGTAAACTAAATCACAAGTGTATATGTTGACATTTAAGAGATATATAGTCAAGAAAATCAAGGGCAATGGTGATATATATGCGGATTAGACACCAAAAAAAAACACTCAACAAATGGCTACAATTTAAGGAATGTGTTTAGTGACGGCATTAGATTCCTAATTGATGAAGAAAGGTCTTGTAGTAAGAAAAGCTGCTTCTTGGAGGTTGTCAAGTGTTGTCGCTCGACGATTCCATTCTTGGGTGGTTGGTTTGGCCCTTGTTCCTGTAACTCGAATCCTAGCCCGGTATATCCCATTTTAATTTTACACCATTGTGAACCTTACGCCTTTTTTACTCTCTGATCGAGGTTCTCGGCATTGAAAAATCTTCGTAAACTAAATCACATGTGTATATGTTGACATTTAAGGGATATACAGTCAAGAAAATCAAGGGCAATGGTGGTATATATGCGGATTAGACACCAAAAAAAAATCACTCAACAAATGGCTACAATTTAAGGAATGTGTTTAGTGACGGCATCAGATTCCTAATTGATGGAGAAAGGTCTGGTGGCAAGAATAGCTGCTTCTAGGAGGTTGTCAAGTATTTTCGCTAGACGATTCCATTCTTGGGTGGTTGGTTTAGATCTTGTTCCTGTAACACGAATCCTAGCCCGGAATATCCCAATTTAATGTTACACCATTGTGAATCTTACGCCTTTTTTACTCTCTGATCGAGGTTCTCTGCATTGAAAAATCTTCGTAAACTAAATCACACGTGTATATGTTGACATTTAAGTGATATACAGTCAAGAAAATCATGGGCAATGGTGATATATATGCGGATTAGACACAGAAAAAAAAAAAACACTCAACAAATGGCTACAATTTAAGGAATGTGTTTAGTGACGGCATTAGATTCCTAATTGATTGAGAAAGGTCTGGTAGTAAGAAAAGCTGCTTCTAGGAGGTTGTCAAGTGTTTTCGCTCGATGATTCCATTCTTGGGTGGTTGGTTTGGCCCTTGTTCCAGTAACTCGAATCCTAGCCCGGTATATCCCATTTTAATTTTACACCATTGTGAACCTTACGCTTTTTTTACTCTCTGATCGAGTTTCTCGACATTGAAAAATCTTAGTAAACTAAATCACATGTGTATATGTTGATATTTAAGAGATATACAATCAAGAAAATCAAGGGCAATGGTAATATATATGCGGATTAGACACAAAAAAAAACACTCAATAAATGGCTACAATTTAAGGAATGTGTTTAGTGACGGCATCAGATTCCTAATTGATGGAGAAAGGTCTGGTGGCAAGAAAAGCTGCTTCTAGGAGGTTGTCAAGTGTTTTCGCTCGACAATTCCATTCTTGGGTGGTTGGTTTGACCCTTGTTCCTGTAACTCGAATCCTAGCCCGGTATATCCCATTATAATTTTACACCATTGTGAACCTTACGCTTTTTTTACTTTCTGATCGAGGTTCTCGGCATTGAAAAATCTTCGTAAACTAAATCACACGTGAATATGTTGACATTCAAGAGATATACAGTCAAGAAAATCAAGGGAAATGGTGATATATATGCGGATTAGACACCAAAAAAAACACTCAACAAATGGCTACAATATAAGGAATGTGTTTAGTGACGGCATCAGATTCCTAATTGATGTAGAAAGGTCTGGTGGTAAGCAAAGCTGCTTCTAGGAGGTTGTCAAGTGTTATCGCTCGACGATTCAATTCTTGGGTGGTTGGTTTGGCCCTTGTTCCTGTAACTCGAATCCTAGCCCGGTATATCCCATTTTAATTTTACACCATTGTGAACCTTACGCCTTTTTTACTGTCTGATCGAGGTTTTCGGCATTGAAAAATCTTTGTAAACTAAATAACACGTGTTTATGTTGATATTTAAGAGATATACAGTCAAGAAAATCAAGGGCAATAATTATATATATGCGGATTACACACCAAAAGAAAAACACTCAACAAATGGCTACGATTTAAGGAATGTGTTTAGTGACGGCATCAGATTCCTAATTGATGGAGAAAGGTCTGGTGGTAAGAAAAGCTGCTTCTAGGAGGTTGTCAAGTGTTTTCGCTCGACGATTCAATTCTTGGGTGGTTGGTTTGGCCCTTGTTCCTGTAACTCGAATCCTAGCCCGGTATATCCCATTTTAATTTTACACCATTGTGAACCTTACGCCTTTTTTACTGTCTGATCGAGGTTCTCGGCATTGAAAAATCTTCGTAAACTAAATCACACGTGTATATGTTGACATTTATGAGATATACAGTCAAGAAAATCAAGCGCAATGGTGATATATATGCGGATTAGACACCAAAAAAAACACTCAACAAATGGCTACAATTTAAGGAATGTGTTTAGTGACGGCATCAGATTCCTAATTGATGGAGAAAGGTCTGGTGGCAAGAAAAGCTGCTTCTAGGAGGTTGTCAAGTGTTTTCGCTCGACGATTCCATTCTTGGGTGGTTGGTTTGGCCCTTGTTCCTGTAACTCGAATCTTAGCCCGGTATATCCCATTTTAATATAACAGCATTGGGAACCTTACGCCTTTTTTACTCTCTGATCGAGGTTCTCAGCATTGAAAAATCTTCGTAAACTAAATCACACGTGTATATGTTGACATTTAAGAGATATACAATCAAGAAAATCAAGGGCAATGGTGATATATATGCGGATTAGACACACAAAAAAAACACTCAACAAATCGCTACAATTTAAGGAGTGTGTTTAGTGACAGCAATAGATTCCTAATTGATTGAGAAAGGTCTGGCAGTAAGAAAAGCTGCTTCTAGGAGGTTGTCAAGTGTTTTCGCTCGACGATTCCATTCTTGGATGGTTGGTTTGGCCCTTGTTCCCGTAACTCGAATCCTAGCCCGGTATATCCCATTTTAATTTTACACCATTGTGAACCTTACGCCTTTTTTACTCTCTAATTGAGGTTCTCGGCAATGAAATATCTTCGTAAACTAAATCACACGTGTATATGTTGACATTTAAGAGATATACAGTCAAGAAAATCAAGGGCAATGGTGATATATATGCGGATTAGACACAAAAAAAACACTCAACAAATGGCTACAATTTAAGGAATGTGTTCAGTGACGGCATCAGATTCCTAATTGATGGAGAAAGGTCTGATAGTAAGAAAAGCTGCTTTTAGGAGGTTGTCAAGTGTTTTCGCTCGACGATTCCATTCTTGGGTGGTAGGTTTGGTCCTTGTTCCCGTAACTCGAATCCTAGCCCGGTATATCCCATTTTAGTTTTACACCATTGTGAACCTTAGGCCTTTTTTACTCTCTGATCGAGGTTCTCGGCAATGAAATATCTTCGTAAACTAAATCACACGTGTATATGTTGACATTTAAGAGATATACAGTCAAGAAAATCAAGGGAAATGGTGATATATATGCGGATTAGACACAAAAAAAACACTCAACAAATGGCTACAATTTAAGGAATGTGTTTAGTGACGGCATCAGATTCCTAATTGATGGAGAAAGGTCTGGTAGTAAGAAAAGCTGCTTTTAGGAGGTTGTCAAGTGTTTTCGCTCGACGATTCCCTTCTTGGGTGGTTGGTTTGGCCCTTGTTCCTGAAACTCGAATCCTAGCCCGGTATATCCCATTTTAATTTTACACCATTGTGAACCTTACGCCTTTTTTGTTCTCTGATCGAGGTTCTCGGTGTTGAAAAATCTTCGTAAACTAAATCACACGTGTATATGTTGACATTTAAGAGATATACAGTCAAGAAAATCAAGGGCAATGGTGATATATATGCGGATTAGACACCAAAAAAAACACTCAACAAATGGCTACAATTTAAGGAATGTGTTTAGTGACGGCATCAGATTCCTAATTGATGGAGAAAGGTCTGGTGGCAAGAAAAGCTGCTTCTAGGAGGTTGTCAAGTGTTTTCGCTCGACGATTCCATTCTTGGGTGGTTGGTTTGGCCCTTGTTCCCGTAACTCGAATCCTAGCCCGGTATATCCCATTTTAATGTTACAGCATTGGGAACCTTACGCCTTTTTTACTCTCTGATCGAGGTTCTCAGCATTGAAAAATATTCGTAAACTAAATCACACGTGTATATGTTGACAATTAAGAGATATACAGTCAAGAAAATCAAGGGCAATGGTGATATATATGCGGATTAGACACACAAAAAAAAAACACTCAACAAATGGCTACAATTTAAGGAATGTGTTTAGTGACGGCATTAGATTCCTAATTGATTGAGAAAGGTCTGGTAGTAAGAAAAGCTGCTTCTATGAGGTTGTCAAGTGTTTTCGCTCGACGATTCCATTCTTGGGTGGTTGGTTTGGCCCTTGTTCCCGTAACTCGAATCCTAGCCCGGTGTATCCCATTTTAATTTTACACCATTGTGAACCTTACGCCTTTTTTGTTCTCTGATCGAGTTTCTTGACATTGAAAAATCTTAGTAAACTAAATCACACGTGTATATGTTGATATTTAAGAGATATACAGTCAAGAAAATCAAGGGCAATGGTAATATATATGGGGATTAGACACCAAAAAACACACTCAAAAAATTGGCTACAATTTAAGGAATGTGTTTAGTGACGGCATCAGATTCCTAATTGATGGAGAAAGGTCTGATTGCAAGAAAAACTGCTTCTAGGAGGTTGTCAAGTGTTTTCGCTCGATGATTCCATTGTTGGGTGGTTGGTTTGGCCCTTGTTCCTGTAACTCGAATCCTAGCCCTGTATATCCCATTTTAATTTTACACCATTGTGAACCTTACGCTTTTTTACTCTCTGATCGAGGTTCTAGGCGTTGAAAAATCTCCGTAAACTAAATCACACGTGTATATGTTGACATTTAAGAGATATACAGTCAAGAAAATCAAGGGCAATGGTGATATATATGCGGATTAGACACCAAAAAAACACTCAACAAATGGCTACAATTTAAGGAATGTGTTTAGTGACGGCATCAGATTCCTAATTGATGGATAAAGGTCTGGTGGTAAGAAAAGCTGCTTCTTGGAGGTTGTCTAGTGTTTCCGCTCGACGATTCCATTCTTGGGTGGTTGGTTTGGCCCTTGTTCCTATAACTCGAATCTTAGCCCGGTATATCCCATTTTAATTTTACACCATTGTGAACCTTACGCCTTTTTTACTCTCTGATCTAGGTTCTCGGCATTGAAAAATCTTCGTAAACTAAATAACACGTGTATATGTTGATATTTAAGACATATACAGTCAAGAAAATCAAGGGCAATGATGTTATATATGCGGATTAGACACCAAAAAAAAACACTCTACAAATGGCTACGATTTAAGGAATGTGTTTAGTGACGGCAACAGATTCCTAATTGATGGAGAAAGGTCTGGAGGTAAGAAAAGCTGCTTCTAGGAGGTTGTCAAGTGTTTTCGCTCGACGATTCCATTCTTGGGTGGTTGGTTTGGCCCTTGTTCCTGTAACTCGAATCCTAGCCCGTTATATCCCATTTTAATTTTACACCATTGTGAACCTTACGCCTTTTTTACTCTCTGATCGAGGTTCTCGGCATTGAAAAATCTTCGTAAACTAAATCGCACGTGTATATGTTGACATTTAAGAGATATACAGTCAAGAAAATAAAGGGCAATGGTGATATATATGCGGATTAGACACAAAAAAAAAAACACTCAACAAATGGCTACAATTTAAGGAATATGTTTAGTGACGGCATCAGATTCCTAATTAATGGAGAAAGGTCTGGTGGTAAGAAATGCGGCTTCTAGGAGGTTTTCAAGTGTTTTCGCTCGTCGATTCCATTCTTGGGTGGTTGGTATGGCCCTTGTTCCTGTAACTCGAATCCTAGCCCGGTATTTCCCATTTTAATTTTGCACCATTGTGAACCTTATGTCTTTTTTCCTCTCTGATCGAGTTTCTCGACATTAAAAAATCTTAGTAAACTAAATCACACGTGTATATGTTGATATTTAAGAGATATACAGTCAAGAAAATCAAGGGCAATGGTAATATATATGCGGATTAGACACAAAAAAAAAACACTCAACAAATGGCTACAATTTAAGGAATGTGCTTAGTGACGGCATTAGATTCCTAATTGATGGAGAAAGGTCTGGTGGTAAGAAAAGCTACTTCTAGGAGGTTGTCAAGTGTTTTCGCTCTACAATTCCATTCTTGGGTGGTTGTTTGACCCTTGTTCCCGTAACTCGAAACCTAGCCCGGTATATCCCATTTTAATTTTACACCATTGTGAACCTTACGCCTTTTTTACTCTCTGATCGAGGTTCTCGGCATTGAAATATCTTCGTAAACCAAATCACACCTGTATATGTTGACATTTAAGAGATATACAGTCAAGAAAATCAAGGGCAATGGTGATATATATGCGGATTAGACACAAAAAAAAACACTGAACAAATGGCTACAATTTAAGGAATGTGTTTAGTGACGGCATCAGATTCCTAATTGATGGAGAAAGGTCTAGTAGTAAGAAAAACTGCTTTTAGGAGGTTGTCAAGTGTTTTCGCTCGACGATTCCATTCTTGGCTGGTTGGTTTGGCCCTTGTTCCCGTAACTCGAATCCTAGCCCGGTATATCCCATTTTAATTTTACACCATTGTGAACCTTACGCCTTTTTTGTTCTCTGATCGAGTTTCTCGACATTGAAAAATCTTTGTAAACTAAATCACACGTGTATATGTTGATATTTAAGAGATATACAGTCAAGAAAATCAAGGGCAATGGTAATATATATGGGGATTAGACACCAAAAAACACACTCAACAAATGGCTACAGTTTAAAGAATGTGTTTAGTGATGGCATCAGATTCCTAATTGATGGAGAAAGGTCTGATTGCAAGAAAAGCTGCTTCTAGGATTCCATTCTTGGGTGGTTGGTTTGGCCCTTGTTCCTGTAACTCGAATCCTAGCCCGTTATATCCCATTTTAATTTTACACCATTGTGAACCTTACGATTTTTTACTCTCTGATCAAGGTTCTAGGTGTTGAAAAATCTTCGTAAACTAAATCACGCGTGTATATGTTGACATTTAAGAGATATACAGTCAAGAAAATCAAGGGCAATGGTGATATATATGCGGATTAGACACCAAAAAAAACACTCAACAAATTGCTACAATTTAAGGAATGTGTTTAGTGACGGCATCAGATTCCTAATTGATGGAGAAAGGTCTGGTGGTAAGAAAAGCTGCTTCTTGGAGGTTGTCTAGTGTTTTCGCTCGACGATTCCATTCTTGGGTGGTTGGTTTGGCCCTTGTTCCTGTAACTCGAATCCTAGCCCGGTATATCCCATTTTAATTTTACACCATTGTGAACCTTACGCCTTTTTTACTGTCTGATCGAGGTTCTCGGCATTGAAAAATCTTCGTAAACTAAATAACACGTGTATATGTTGATATTTAAGACATATACAGTCAAGAAAATCAAGGGCAATGATGTTATATATGCGGATTAGACACCAAAAAAAAACACTCAACAAATGGCTACGATTTAAGGAATGTGTTTCGTGACAGCAACATATTCCTAATTGATGGAGAAAGGTCTGGTGGTAAGAAAAGATGCTTCTAGGAGGTTGTCAAGTGTTTTCGCTCGACGATTCCATTCTTGGGTGGTTGGTTTGGCCCTTGTTCCTGTAACTCAAATCCTAGCCCGTTATATCCCATTTTAATTTTACACCATTGTGAACCTTACGCCTTTTTTACTCTCTGATCGAGGTTCTCGGCATTGAAAAATCTTCGTAAACTAAATCGCACGTGTATATGTTGACATTTAAGAGATATACAGTTAAGAAAATAAAGGGCAATGGTGATATATATGCGGATTAGACACAAAAAAAAAAAAAAAAAAAAACACTCAACAAATGGCTACAATTTAAGGAATATGTTTAGTGACGGCATCAGATTCCTAATTAATGGAGAAAGGTCTGGTGGCAAGAAAAGCTGCTTCTAGGAGGTTTTCAAGTGTTTTCGCTCGTCGATTCCATTCTTGAGTGGTTGGTATGGCCCTTGTTCCTGTAACTCGAATCCTAGCCCGGTATTTCCCATTTTAATTTTACACCATTGTGAACCTTATGTCTTTTTTACTCTCTGATCGAGTTTCTCGACATTAAAAATCTTAGTAAACTAAATCACACGTGTATATGTTGATATTTAAGAGATATACAGTCAAGAAAATCAAGGGCAATGGTAATATATATGCGGATTAGACACAAAAAAAAACACTCAACAAATGGCTACAATTTAAGGAATGTGTTTAGTGACGGCATTAGATTCCTAATTGATGGAGAAATGTCTGGTGGTAAGAAAAGCTGCTTCTAGGAGGTTGTCAAGTGTTTTCGCTCGACGATTCCATTCTTGGGTGGTTGTTTGACCCTTGTTCCCGTAACTCGAATCCTAGCCCGGTATATCCCATTTTAATTTTACACCATTGTGAACCTTACGCCTTTTTTACTCTCTGATCGAGGTTCTCGGCATTGAAATTTCTTCGTAAACTAAATCACACCTGTATATGTTGACATTTAAGAGATATACAGTCAAGAAAATCAAGGGCAATTGTGATATATATGCGGATTAGACACAAAAAAACACTCAACAAATGGCTACAATTTAAGGAATGTGTTTAGTGACGGCATCAGATTCCTAATTGATGGAGAAAGGTCTGGTAGTAAGAAAAGCTGCTTTTAGGAGGTTGTCAAGTGTTTTCGCTCGACGATTCCATTCTAGGGTGGTTGGTTTGGCCCTTGTTCCCGTAACTCGAATCCTAGCCCGGTATATCCCATTTTAATTTTACACCATTGTGAACCTTACGCCTTTTTTGTTCTCTGATCGAGTTTCTCGACATTGAAAAATCTTAGTAAACTAAATCACACGTGTATTTGTTGATATTTAAGAGATATACAGTCAAGAAAATCAAGGGCAATGGTAATATATATGGGGATTAGACACCAAAAAACACACTCAACAAATGGCTACAATTTAAGGAATGTGTTTAGTGACGGCATCAGATTCCTAATTAATGGAGAAAGGTCTGATTGCAAGAAAAGCTGCTTCTAGGAGGTTGTCAAGTGTTTTCGCTCGACGATTCCATTCTTGGGTGGTTGGTTTGGCCTTTTTTCCTGTAACTCGAATCCTAGCCCGGTATATCCCATTTTAATTTTACACCATTGTGAACCTTACGCTTTTTTACTCTCTGATCGAGGTTCTAGGCGTTGAAAAATCTTCGTAAACTAAATCACACGTGTATATGTTGACATTTAAGAGATATACAGTCAAGAAAATCAAGGGCAATGGTGATATATATGCGGATTAGACACCAAAAAAAATACTCAACAAATGGCTACAATTTAAGGAATGTGTTTAGTGACGGCATCAGATTCCTAATTGATGGAGAAAGGTCTGGTGTTAAGAAAAGCTGCTTCTTGGAGGTTGTCTAGTGTTTTCGCTCGACGATTCCATTCTTGGGTGGTTGGTTTGGCCCTTGTTCCTGTAACTCGAATTCTAGCCCGGTATATCCCATTTTAATTTTACACCATTGTGAACCTTACGCCTTTTTTACTGTCTGATCGAGGTTCTCGGCATTGAAATATCTTCGTAAACTAAATAACACGTGTATATGTTGATATTTAAGACATATACAGTCAAGAAAATCAAGGGCAATGATGTTAGATATGCGGATTAGACACCAAAAAAAAACACTCAACAAATGCCTACGATTTATGGAATGTGTTTAGTGACAGCAACAGATTCCTAATTGATGGAGAAAGGTCTGGTGGTAAGACAAGCTGCTTCTAGGAGGTTGTCAAGTGTTTTCGCTCGACGATTCCATTCTTGGGTGGTTGGTTTGGCCCTTGTTCCAGTAACTCGAATCCTAGCCCGGTATATCCCATTTTAATTTTACACCATTGTGAACCTTACGCCTTTTTTACTCTCTGATCGAGGTTCTCGGCATTGAAAAATCTTCGTAAACTAAATCGCACGTGTATATGTCGACATTTAAGAGATATACAGTTAAGAAAATAAAGGGCAATGGTGATATATATGCGGATTAGACACAAAAAAAAAAAACACTCAACAAATGGCTACAATTTAAAGAATATGTTTAGTGACGGCATCAGATTCCTAATTAATGGAGAAAGGTCTGGTGGCAAGAAAAGCTGCTTCTAGGAGGTTTTCAAGTGTTTTCGCTCGTCGATTCCATTCTTGGGTGGTTGGTATGGCCCTTGTTCCTGTAACTCGAATCCTAGCCCGGTATTTCCCATTTTAATTTTACACCATTGTGAACCTTATATCTTTTTTACTCTCTGATCGAGTTTCTCGACATTAAAAAATCTTAGTTAACTAAATCACACGTGTATATGTTGATATTTAAGAGATATACAGTCAAGAAAATCAAGGGCAATGGTAATATATATGCGGATTAGACACAAAAATAAAAAAACACTCAACAAATGGCTACAATTTAAGGAATGTGTTTAGTGACGGCATCAGATTCCTAATTGATGGAGAAAGGTCTGGTGGCAAGAAAAGCTTCTTCTAGGAGGTTGTCAAGTTATTTCGCTCGACGATTCCATTCTTGGGTGGTTGTTTGACCCTTGTTCCTGTAACTCGAATCCTAGCCCGGTATATCCCATTTTAATTTTACACCATTGTGAACCTTATGCTTTTTTTACTCTCTGATCGAGGTTCTCGTCATTGAAAAATCTTCGTAAACTAAATCACACGTGTATATGTTGACATTTAAGAGATATACAGTCAAGAAAATCAAGGGCAATGGTGATATATATGCGGATTAGACACAAAAAAAACACTCAACAAATGGCTACAATTTAAGGAAAGTGTCTAGTGACGGCATTAGATTCCTAATTGATGGAGAAAGGTCTGGTAGTAAGAAAAGCTGCTTCTTGGAGGTTGTCAAGTGTTTTCGCTCGATGATTCCATTCTTGGGTGGTTGGTTTGGCCCTTGTTCCTGTAACTCGAATCCTAGCCCGGTATATCCCATTTTAATTTTACACCATTGTGCACCTTACGCCTTTTTACCCTCTGATCGAGGTTTCGGCATTGAAAAATCTTCGTAAACTAAATAACATGTGTAGATATTGATATTTAAGAGATATACAGTCAAGAAAATCAAGGGCAATGATGTTATATATGCGGATTAGACACAAAAAAAAACACTCAACAAATGGCTACGATTTAAGGAATGTGTTTCGTGACAGCAACATATTCCTAATTGATGGAGAAAGGTCTGGTGGTAAGAAAAGATGCTTCTAGGAGGTTGTCAAGTGTTTTCGCTCGACGATTCCATTTTTGGGTGGTTGGTTTGGCCCTTGTTCCTGTAACTCAAATCCTAGCCCGTTATATCCCATTTTAATTTTACACCATTGTGAACCTTACGCCTTTTTTACTCTCTGATCGAGGTTCTCGGCATTGAAAAATCTTCGTAAACTAAATCGCACGTGTATATGTTGACATTTAAGAGATATACAGTTAAGAAAATAAAGGGCAATGGTGATATATATGCGGATTAGACACAAAAAAAAAAAAAAAAAAACACTCAACAAATGGCTACAATTTAAGGAATATGTTTAGTGACGGCATCAGATTCCTAATTAATGGAGAAAGGTCTGGTGGCAAGAAAAGCTGCTTCTAGGAGGTTTTCAAGTGTTTTCGCTCGTCGATTCCTTTCTTGAGTGGTTGGTATGGCCCTTGTTCCTGTAACTCGAATCCTAGCCCGGTATTTCCCATTTTAATTTTACACCATTGTGAACCTTATGTCTTTTTTACTCTCTGATCGAGTTTCTCGACATTAAAAATCTTAGTAAACTAAATCACACGTGTATATGTTGATATTTAAGAGATATACAGTCAAGAAAATCAAGGGCAATGGTAATATATATGCGGATTAGACACAAAAAAAAAACACTCAACAAATGGCTACAATTTAAGGAATGTGTTTAGTGACGGCATTAGATTCCTAATTGATGGAGAAATGTCTGGTGGTAAGAAAAGCTGCTTCTAGGAGGTTGTCAAGTGTTTTCGCTCGACGATTCCATTCTTGGGTGGTTGTTTGACCCTTGTTCCCGTAACTCGAATCCTAGCCCGGTATATCCCATTTTAATTTTACACCATTGTGAACCTTACGCCTTTTTTACTCTCTGATCGAGGTTCTCGGCATTGAAATATCTTCGTAAACTAAATCACACCTGTATATGTTGACATTTAAGAGATATACAGTCAAGAAAATCAAGGGCAATGGTGATATATATGCGGATTAGACACAAAAAAAACACTCAACAAAAGGCTACAATTTAAGGAATGTGTTTAGTGACGGCATCAGATTCCTAATTGATGGAGAAAGGTCTGGTAGTAAGAAAAGCTGCTTTTAGGAGGTTGTCAAGTGTTTTCGCTCGACGATTCCATTCTAGGGTGGTTGGTTTGGCCCTTGTTCCGGTAACTCGAATCCTAGCCCGGTATATCCCATTTTAATTTTACACCATTGTGAACCTTACGCCTTTTTTGTTCTCTGATCGAGTTTCTCGACATTGAAAAATCTTAGTAAACTAAATCACACGTGTATTTGTTGATATTTAAGAGATATACAGTCAAGAAAATCAAGGGCAATGGTAATATATATGGGGATTAGACACCAAAAAACACACTCAACAAATGGCTACAATTTAAGGAATGTGTTTAGTGACGGCATCAGATTCCTAATTAATGGAGAAAGGTCTGATTGCAAGAAAAGCTGCTTCTAGGAGGTTGTCAAGTGTTTTCGCTCGACGATTCCATTCTTGGGTGGTTGGTTTGGCCTTTTTTCCTGTAACTCGAATCCTAGCCCGGTATATCCCATTTTAATTTTACACCATTGTGAACCTTACGCTTTTTTACTCTCTGATCGAGGTTCTAGGCGTTGAAAAATCTTCGTAAACTAAATCACACGTGTATATGTTGACATTTAAGAGATATACAGTCAAGAAAATCAAGGGCAATGGTGATATATATGCGGATTAGATACCAAAAAAAATACTCAACAAATGGCTACAATTTAAGGAATGTGTTTAGTGACGGCATCAGATTCCTAATTGATGGAGAAAGGTCTGGTGTTAAGAAAAGCTGCTTCTTGGAGGTTGTCTAGTGTTTTCGCTCGACGATTCCATTCTTGGGTGGTTGGTTTGGCCCTTGTTCCTGTAACTCGAATTCTAGCCCGGTATATCCCATTTTAATTTTACACCATTGTGAACCTTACGCCTTTTTTACTGTCTGATCGAGGTTCTCGGCATTGAAATATCTTCGTAAACTAAATAACACGTGTATATGTTGATATTTAAGACATATACATTCAAGAAAATCAAGGGCAATGATGTTACATATGCGGATTAGACACCAAAAAAAAAACACTCAACAAATGCCTATGATTTATGGAATGTGTTTAGTGACAGCAACAGATTCCTAATTGATGGAGAAAGGTCTGGTGGTAAGACAAGCTGCTTCTAGGAGGTTGTCAAGTGTTTTCGCTCGACGATTCCATTCTTGGGTGGTTGGTTTGGCCCTTGTTCCTGTAACTCGAATCCTAGCCCGGTATATCCCATTTTAATTTTACACCATTGTGAACCTTACGCCTTTTTTACTCTTTGATCGAGGTTCTCGGCATTGAAAAATCTTCGTAAACTAAATCGCACGTGTATATGTCGACATTTAAGAGATATACAGTTAAGAAAATAAAGGGCAATGGTGATATATATGCGGATTAGACACAAAAAAAAAACACTCAACAAATGGCTACAATTTAAAGAATATGTTTAGTGACGGCATCAGATTCCTAATTAATGGAGAAAGGTCTGGTGGCAAGAAAAGCTGCTTCTAGGAGGTTTTCAAGTGTTTTCGCTCGTCGATTCCATTCTTGGGTGGTTGGTATGGCCCTTGTTCCTGTAACTCGAATCCTAGCCCGGTATTTCCCATTTTAATTTTACACCATTGTGAACCTTATGTCTTTTTTACTCTCTGATCGAGTTTCTCGACATTAAAAAATCTTAGTAAACTAAATCACACGTGTATATGTTGATATTTAAGAGATATACAGTCAAGAAAATCAAGGGCAATGGTAATATATATGCGGATTAGACACAAAAATAAAAAAACACTCAACAAATGGCTACAATTTAAGGAATGTGTTTAGTGACGGCATCAGATTCCTAATTGATGGAGAAAGGTCTGGTGGCAAGAAAAGCTTCTTCTAGGAGGTTGTCAAGTGTTTTCGCTCGACGATTCCATTCTTGGGTGGTTGTTTGACCCTTGTTCCTGTAACTCGAATCCTAGCCCGGTATATCCCATTTTAATTTTACACCATTGTGAACCTTATGCTTTTTTTACTCTCTGATCGAGGTTCTCGTCATTGAAAAATCTTCGTAAACTAAATCACACGTGTATATGTTGACATTTAAGAGATATACAGTCAAGAAAATCAAGGGCAATGGTGATATATATGCGGATTAGACACAAAAAAAACACTCAACAAATGGCTACAATTTAAGGAAAGTGTTTAGTGACGGCATTAGATTCCTAATTGATGGAGAAAGGTCTGGTAGTAAGAAAAGCTGCTTCTTGGAGGTTGTCAAGTGTTTTCGCTCGATGATTCCATTCTTGGGTGGTTGGTTTGGCCCTTGTTCCTGTAACTCGAATCCTAGCCCGGTATATCCCATTTTAATTTTACACCATTGTGCACCTTACGCCTTTTTACCCTCTGATCGAGGTTTCGGCATTGAAAAATCTTCGTAAACTAAATAACATGTGTAGATATTGATATTTAAGAGATATACAGTCAAGAAAATCAAGGGCAATGATGATATATATGCGGATTAGACAAAAAAAAAAACCAGTCAACAAATGGCTACGATTTAAGGAATGTGTTTAGTGACGGCATCAGATTCCTAATTGACGAAGAAAGGTCTGCTGGTAAGAAAAGCTGCTTCTAGGAGGTTGTCAAGTGTTTTCACTCGACGATTTCATTCTTGGGTGGTTGGTTTGGCCCTTGTTCCTCTAACTCGAATCCTAGCCCGGTATATCCCATTTTAATTTTACACCATTGTGAACCTTACGCCTTTTTTACTCTCTGATCAAGGTTCTTGGCATTGAAAAATCATCGTAAACTAAATCACACGTGTATATGTTGACATTTAAGAGATATACAATCAAGAAAATCAAGGGCAATGGTGATATATATGCGGATTAGACACAAAAAAAACACTCAACAAATGGCTACAATTTAAGGAATGTGTTTAGTGACGGCATCAGATTCCTAATTGATGGAGAAAGGTCTGGTAGTAAGAAAAGCTGCTTTTAGAAGGTTGTCAAGTGTTTTCGCTCGACGATTCCATTCTAGGGTGGTTGGTTTGGCCCTTGTTCCGGTAACTCGAATCCTAGCCCGGTATATCCCATTTTAATTTTACACCATTGTGAACCTTACGACTTTTTTGTTCTCTGATCGAGTTTCTCGACATTGAAAAATCTTAGTAAACTAAATCACACGTGTATTTGTTGATATTTAAGAGATATACAGTCAAGAAAATCAAGGGCAATGGTAATATATATGGGGATTAGACACCAAAAAACACACTCAACAAATGGCTACAATTTAAGGAATGTGTTTAGTGACGGCATCAGATTCTTAATTAATGGAGAAAGGTCTGATTGCAAGAAAAGCTGCTTCTAGGAGGTTATCAAGTGTTTTCGCTCGACGATTCCATTCTTGGGTGGTTGGTTTGGCCTTTTTTCCTGTAACTCGAATCCTAGCCCGGTATATCCCATTTTAATTTTACACCATTGTGAACCTTACGCTTTTTTACTCTCTGATCGAGGTTCTAGGCGTTGAAAAATCTTCGTAAACTAAATCACACGTGTATATGTTGACATTTAAGAGATATACAGTCAAGAAAATCAAGGGCAATGGTGATATATATGCGGATTAGACACCAAAAAAAATACTCAACAAATGGCTACAATTTAAGGAATGTGTTTAGTGACGGCATCAGATTCCTAATTGATGGAGAAAGGTCTGGTGTTAAGAAAAGCTGCTTCTTGGAGGTTGTCTAGTGTTTTCGCTCGACGATTCCATTCTTGGGTGGTTGGTTTGGCCCTTGTTCCTGTAACTCGAATTCTAGCCCGGTATATCCCATTTTAATTTTACACCATTGTGAACCTTACGCCTTTTTTACTGTCTGATCGAGGTTCTCGGCATTGAAATATCTTCGTAAACTAAATAACACGTGTATATGTTGATATTTAAGACATATACATTCAAGACAATCAAGGGCAATGATGTTACATATGCGGATTAGACACCAAAAAAAAACACTCAACAAACGGCTACAATTTAAGGAATGTGTTTAGTGACGGCATCAGATTCCTAATTGATGGAGAAAGGTCTGGTGGTAAGACAAGCTGCTTCTAGGAGGTTGTCAAGTGTTTTCGCTCGACGATTCCATTCTTGGGTGGTTGGTTTGGCCCTTGTTCCTGTAACTCGAATCCTAGCCCGGTATATCCCATTTTAATTTTACACCATTGTGAACCTTACGCCTTTTTTACTCTTTGATCGAGGTTCTCGGCATTGAAAAATCTTCGTAAACTAAATCGCACGTGTATATGTCGACATTTAAGTGATATACAGTTAAGAAAATAAAGGGCAATGGTGATATATATGCGGATTAGACACAAAAAAAAAACACTCAACAAATGGCTACAATTTAAAGAATATGTTTAGTGACGGCATCAGATTCCTAATTAATGGAGAAAGGTCTGGTGGCAAGAAAAGCTGCTTCTAGGAGGTTTTCAAGTGTTTTCGCTCGTCGATTCCATTCTTGGGTGGTTGGTATGGCCCTTGTTCCTGTAACTCGAATCCTAGCCCGGTATTTCCCATTTTAATTTTACACCATTGTGAACCTTATGTCTTTTTTACTCTCTGATCGAGTTTCTCGACATTAAAAAATCTTAGTAAACTAAATCACACGTGTATATGTTGATATTTAAGAGATATACAGTCAAGAAAATCAAGGGCAATGGTAATATATATGCGGATTAGACACAAAAATAAAAAAACACTCAACAAATGGCTACAATTTAAGGAATGTGTTTAGTGACGGCATCAGATTCCTAATTGATGGAGAAAGGTCTGGTGGCAAGAAAAGCTTCTTCTAGGAGGTTGTCAAGTGTTTTCGCTCGTCGATTCCATTCTTGGGTGGTTGTTTGACCCTTGTTCCTGTAACTCGAATCCTAGCCCGGTATATCCCATTTTAATTTTACACCATTGTGAACCTTATGCTTTTTTTACTCTCTGATCGAGGTTCTCGTCATTGAAAAATCTTCGTAAACTAAATCACACGTGTATATGTTGACATTTAAGAGATATACAGTCAAGAAAATCAAGGGCAATGGTGATATATATGCGGATTAGACACAAAAAAAACACTCAACAAATGGCTACAATTTAAGGAAAGTGTTTAGTGACGGCATTAGATTCCTAATTGATGGAGAAAGGTCTGGTAGTAAGAAAAGCTGCTTCTTGGAGGTTGTCAAGTGTTTTCGCTCGATGATTCCATTCTTGGGTGGTTGGTTTGGCCCTTGTTCCTGTAACTCGAATCCTAGCCCGTTATATCCCATTTTAATTTTACACCATTGTGCACCTTACGCCTTTTTACCCTCTGATCGAGGTTTCGGCATTGAAAAATCTTCGTAAACTAAATAACATGTGTAGATATTGATATTTAAGAGATATACAGTCAAGAAAATCAAGGGCAATGATGATATATATGCGGATTAGACACAGAAAAAAACCAGTCAACAAATGGCTACGATTTAAGGAATGTGTTTAGTGATGGCATCAGATTCCTAATTGACGAAGAAAGGTCTGCTGGTAAGAAAAGCTGCTTCTAGGAGGTTGTCAAGTGTTTTCACTCGACGATTTCATTCTTGGGTGGTTGGTTTGGCCCTTGTTCCTCTAACTCGAATCCTAGCCCGGTATATCCCATTTTAATTTTACACCATTGTGAACCTTACGCCTTTTTTACTCTCTGATCAAGGTTCTTGGCATTGAAAAATCATCGTAAACTAAATCACACGTGTATATGTTGACATTTAAGAGATATACAGTCAAGAAAATCAAGGGCAATGGTGATATATATGCAGATTAGACACCAAAAAAAAAACACTCAACAAATGGCTACAATTTAAGGAATGTGTTTAGTGACGGCATCAGATTCCTAATTGATAGAGAACGGTCTGGTGGCAAGAAAAGCTGCTTCTAGGAGGTTGTCAAGTGTTTTCGCTCGACGATTCCATTCTTGGGTGGTTGGTTTGGTCCTTGTTCCTGTAACTCGAATCCTAGCCCTGTATATCCCATTTTAATTTTACACCATTGCGAACCTTACGTCTTTTTTTCCCTCTGATCGAGTTTCTCGACATTGAAAAATCCTAGTAAACTAAATCGCACGTGTATATGTTGATATTTAAGAGATATACAGTCAAGAAAATCAAGGGCAATGGTGATATATATGCAGATTAGACACCAAAAAAAAAACACTCAACAAATGGCTACAATTTAAGGAATGTGTTTAGTGACGGCATCAGATTCCTAATTGATAGAGAACGGTCTGGTGGCAAGAAAAGCTGCTTCTAGGAGGTTGTCAAGTGTTTTCGCTCGACGATTCCATTCTTGGGTGGTTGGTTTGGTCCTTGTTCCTGTAACTCGAATCCTAGCCCTGTATATCCCATTTTAATTTTACACCATTGCGAACCTTACGTCTTTTTTTCTCTCTGATCGAGTTTCTCGACATTGAAAAATCCTAGTAAACTAAATCGCACGTGTATATGTTGATATTTAAGAGATATACAGTCAAGAAAATCAAGGGCAATGGTAATATATATGCGGATTAGACAAAAAAAAACACTCAACAAATGGCTACAATTTAAGGAATGTGTTTAGTGACGGGCATCAGATTCCTAATTGATGGAGAAAGGTCTGGTGACAAGAAAAGCAGCTTCTAGGAGGTTGTCAAGTTTTTTCGATCGACGATTCCATTCTTGGGTGGTTGGTTTGACCCTTGTTCCTGTAACTCGAATCCTAGCCCGGTATATCCCATTTTAATTTTACACCATTGTGAACCTTACGCGTTTTTTATTCTCTGATCGAGGTTCTCGGCATTGAAAAATCTTCGTAAACTAAATCACACGTGTATATGTTGACATTTAAGAGCTATACAGTTAAGAAAATCAAGGGCAATGGTGATATATATGCGGATTAGACACAAAAAGAAAAACACTCAATAAATGGCTACAATTTAAGGAAAGTGTTTAGTGACGGCATTAGATTCCTAATTGATGGAGAAAGGTCTGGTAGTAAGAAAAGCTGCTTCTTGGAGGTTGTCAATTGTTTTCGCTCGATGATTCCATTCTTGGGTGGTTGGTTTGGCCCTTGTTCCAGTAACTCGAATCCTAGCCCGGTATATCCCATTTTAATTTTACACCATTGTGAACCTTACGCCTTTTTTACCCTCTGATCGAGGTTCTCGACATTGAAAAATCTTTGTAAACTAAATAACATGTGTATATATTGATATTTAAGAGATATAAAGACAAGAAAATCAAGGGCAATGATGTTATATATACGGATTAGACACAAAAAAAACACTCAACAAATGGCTACGATTTAAGGAATGTGTTTAGTGACGGCATCAGATTCCTAATTGATGGAGAAAGGTCTGGTGGTAAGAAAAGCTGCTTCTAGGAGGTTGTCAAGTGTTTTCGCTCGACGATTCCATTCTTGGGTGGTTGGTTTGGCCCTTGTTCCGGTAACTCGAATCCTAGCCCTGTATATCCCATTTTAATTTTACACCATTGTGAACCTTATGTCTTTTTTTCTCTCTGATCGAGTTTCTCGACATTGAAAAATCTTAGTAAACTAAATCGCACGTGTATATGTTGATATTTAAGAGATATACAGTCAAGAAAATCAAGGGCAATGGTAATATATATGCGGATTAGACACCAAAAAAAACCCTCAACAAACGGCTACAATTTAAGGAATGTGTTTAGTGACGGCATCAGATTCCTAATTGATGGAGAAAGGTCTGGTGGCAAGAAAAGCAGCTTCTAGGAGGTTGTCAAGTGTTTTTGATCGACGATTTCATTCTTGGGTGGTTGGTTTGACCCTTGTTCCTGTAACTCGAATCCTAGCCCGGTATATCCCATTTTAATTTTACACCATTGTGAACCTTACGTTTTTTTTATTCTCTGATCGAGGTTCTCGGCATTGAAAAATTTTCGTAAACTAAATCACACGTGTATATGTTGACATTTAAGAGCTATACAGTCAAGAAAATCAAGGGCAATGGTGATATATATGCGGATTAGACACACAAAAAAAAAACACTTAACAAATGGCTACAATTTAAGGAATGTGTTTAGTGATGGCATTAGATTCCTAATTGATGGAGAAAGGTCTGGTAGAAAGAAAAGCTGCTTCTTGGAGGTTGTCAAGTGTTTTCACTCGACCATTCCATTCTTGGGTGGTTGGTTTGGCCCGTTTTCCTGTAACTCGAATCCTAGCCCGGTATATCCCATTTTAATTTTACACCATTGTGAACCTTACGCCTTTTTTACTCTCTGATCGAGGTTCTTGGCATTGAAAAATATTCGTAAACTAAATCACACGTGTATATGTTGACATTTAAGAGATATACAGTCAAGAAAATCAAGGGCAATGGTGATATATATGTGGATTAGACACAAAAAAAAATCACACAACAAATGGCTACAATTTAAGGAATGTGTTTAGTGACGGCATCAGATTCCTAATTGATGGAGAAAGGTCTGGTGGCAAGAAAAGCTGCTTCTAGGAGGTTGTCAAGTGTTTTCGCTCAACGATTCCATTCTTGGGTGGTTGGTTTGGACCTTGTTCCTGTAACTCGAATCCTAGGCCGGTATATCCCATTTTAATGTTACACCGTTGTGAACCTTACGCCTTTTTGACTCTCTGATCGATGTTCTCAGCATTGAAAAATCTTCGTAAACTAAATCACACGTGTATATGTTGACATTTAAGAGATATACAGTCAAGAATATCAAGGGCAATGGTAATATATATGCGGTTTAGACACAAAAAAAAACACTCAACAAATGGCTACAATTTAAGGAATGTGTTTAGTGACGGCATCAGATTCTTAATTGATGGAGAAAGGTGTGGTGGCAAGAAAAGCTGCTTCTAGGAGGTTGTCAAGTGTTTTCGCTCGACGATTCCATTCTTGGGTGGTTGGTTTGGCCCTTGTTCCTGTAACTCGAATCCTAGCTTGTTATATCCCATTTTAATTTTACACCATTGTGAACCTTACGTCTTTTTTACTCTCTGATCGAGTTTCTCGACATTGAAAAATCTTAGTAAACTAAATCACACGTGTATTTGTTGATATTTAAGAGATATATAGTCAAGAAAATCAAGGGCAATGGTAATATATATGCGGATTAGACACCAAAAAAGCCACTCAACAAATGGCTACATTTTAAGGAATGTGTTTAGTGACGGCATCAGATTCCTAATTGATGGAGAAAGGTTTGGTGGCAAGAAAAGCTGCTTCTAGGAGGTTGTCAAGTATTTCCGATCGACGATTCCATTCTTGGGTGGTTGGTTTGACCCTTGTTCCTGTAACTCGAATCCTAGCCCGGTATATCCCTTTTTCATTTTACCCCATTGTGAACCTTACGCTTTTTTTACTCTCTGATCGAGGTTCACGGCAATGAAAAATCTTCATAAACTAAATCACACATGTATATGTTGACATTTAAGAGATATACAGTCAAGAAAATCAAGGGAAATTGTGATATATATGCGGATTAGACACAAAAAAAAACACTCAACAAATGGCTACAATTTAAGGAATGTGTTTAGTGATGGCATTATATTCCTAATTTATGGAGAAAGGTCTGGTAGTAAGAAAAGCTGCTTCTTGGAGGTTGTCAAGTGTTTTCACTCGACGATTCCATTCTTGGGTGGTTGGTTCGGCCCTTGTTCCTGTAACTCGAATCCTAGCCCGGTATATCCCATTTTAATTTTACACCATTGTGAACCTTACGCCTTTTTTACTCTCTGATCGAGGTTCTCGGCATTGAAAAATCTTCGTAAACTAAATCACACGTGTATATGTTGACATTTAAGAGATATACAGTCGAGAAAATCAAGGGCAATGGTGATATATATGCGGATTAGACACAAAAAAAAATCACTCAACAAATGGCTACAATTTAAGGAATGTGTTTAGTGACGGCATCAGATTCCTAATTGATGGAGAAAGGTTTGGTGGCAAGAAATGCTGCTTCTAGGAGGTTGTCAAGTGTTTTCGCTCGACGATTCCATTCTTGGGTGGTTGGTTTGGCCCTTGTTCCTGTACCTCGAATCCTAGCCCGGTATATCCCATTTTAATTTTACACCATTGTGAACCTTACGCGTTTTTTATTCTCTGATCGAGGTTCTCGGCATTGAAAAATCTTCGTAAACTAAATCACACGTGTATATGTTGACATTTAAGAGCTATACAGTTAAGAAAATCAAGGGCAATGGTGATATATATGCGGATTAGACACAAAAAGAAAAACACTCAATAAATGGCTACAATTTAAGGAAAGTGTTTAGTGACGGCATTAGATTCCTAATTGATGGAGAAAGGTCTGGTAGTAAGAAAAGCTGCTTCTTGGAGGTTGTCAATTGTTTTCGCTCGATGATTCCATTCTTGGGTGGTTGGTTTGGCCCTTGTTCCAGTAACTCGAATCCTAGCCCGGTATATCCCATTTTAATTTTACACCATTGTGAACCTTACGCCTTTTTTACCCTCTGATCAAGGTTCTCGACATTGAAAAATCTTTGTAAACTAAATAACATGTGTATATATTGATATTTAAGAGATATAAAGACAAGAAAATCAAGGGCAATGATGTTATATATACGGATTAGACACAAAAAAAACACTCAACAAATGGCTACGATTTAAGGAATGTGTTTAGTGACGGCATCAGATTCCTAATTGATGGAGAAAGGTCTGGTGGTAAGAAAAGCTGCTTCTAGGAGGTTGTCAAGTGTTTTCGCTCGACGATTCCATTCTTGGGTGGTTGGTTTGGCCCTTGTTCCGGTAACTCGAATCCTAGCCCTGTATATCCCATTTTAATTTTACACCATTGTGAACCTTATGTCTTTTTTTCTCTCTGATCGAGTTTCTCGACATTGAAAAATCTTAGTAAACTAAATCGCACGTGTATATGTTGATATTTAAGAGATATACAGTCAAGAAAATCAAGGGCAATGGTAATATATATGCGGATTAGACACCAAAAAAAACCCTCAACAAACGGCTACAATTTAAGGAATGTGTTTAGTGACGGCATCAGATTCCTAATTGATGGAGAAAGGTCTGGTGGCAAGAAAAGCAGCTTCTAGGAGGTTGTCAAGTGTTTTTGATCGACGATTTCATTCTTGGGTGGTTGGTTTGACCCTTGTTCCTGTAACTCGAATCCTAGCCCGGTATATCCCATTTTAATTTTACACCATTGTGAACCTTACGTTTTTTTTATTCTCTGATCGAGGTTCTCGGCATTGAAAAATTTTCGTAAACTAAATCACACGTGTATATGTTGACATTTAAGAGCTATACAGTCAAGAAAATCAAGGGCAATGGTGATATATATGCGGATTAGACACACAAAAAAAAAAAACACTTAACAAATGGCTACAATTTAAGGAATGTGTTTAGTGATGGCATTAGATTCCTAATTGATGGAGAAAGGTCTGGTAGAAAGAAAAGCTGCTTCTTGGAGGTTGTCAAGTGTTTTCACTCGACCATTCCATTCTTGGGTGGTTGGTTTGGCCCGTTTTCCTGTAACTCGAATCCTAGCCCGGTATATCCCATTTTAATTTTACACCATTGTGAACCTTACGCCTTTTTTACTCTCTGATCGAGGTTCTTGGCATTGAAAAATATTCGTAAACTAAATCACACGTGTATATGTTGACATTTAAGAGATATACAGTCAAGAAAATCAAGGGCAATGGTGATATATATGTGGATTAGACACAAAAAAAAATCACACAACAAATGGCTACAATTTAAGGAATGTGTTTAGTGACGGCATCAGATTCCTAATTGATGGAGAAAGGTCTGGTGGCAAGAAAAGCTGCTTCTAGGAGGTTGTCAAGTGTTTTCGCTCAACGATTCCATTCTTGAGTGGTTGGTTTGGACCTTGTTCCTGTAACTCGAATCCTAGCCCGGTATATCCCATTTTAATGTTACACCGTTGTGAACCTTACGCCTTTTTGACTCTCTGATCGATGTTCTCAGCATTGAAAAATCTTCGTAAACTAAATCACACGTGTATATGTTGACATTTAAGAGATATACAGTCAAGAATATCAAGGGCAATGGTAATATATATGCGGTTTAGACACAAAAAAAAAAACACTCAACAAATGGCTACAATTTAAGGAATGTGTTTAGTGACGGCATCAGATTCTTAATTGATGGAGAAAGGTGTGGTGGCAAGAAAAGCTGCTTCTAGGAGGTTGTCAAGTGTTTTCGCTCGACGATTCCATTCTTGGGTGGTTGGTTTGGCCCTTGTTCCTGTAACTCGAATCCTAGCTTGTTATATCCCATTTTAATTTTACACCATTGTGAACCTTACGTCTTTTTTACTATCTGATCGAGTTTCTCGACATTGAAAAATCTTAGTAAACTAAATCACACGTGTATTTGTTGATATTTAAGAGATATATAGTCAAGAAAATCAAGGGCAATGGTAATATATATGCGGATTAGACACCAAAAAAGCCACTCAACAAATGGCTACATTTTAAGGAATGTGTTTAGTGACGGCATCAGATTCCTAATTGATGGAGAAAGGTTTGGTGGCAAGAAAAGCTGCTTCTAGGAGGTTGTCAAGTATTTCCGATCGACGATTCCATTCTTGGGTGGTTGGTTTGACCCTTGTTCCTGTAACTCGAATCCTAGCCCGGTATATCCCTTTTTCATTTTACCCCATTGTGAACCTTACGCTTTTTTTACTCTCTGATCGAGGTTCACGGCATTGAAAAATCTTCATAAACTAAATCACACATGTATATGTTGACATTTAAGAGATATACAGTCAAGAAAATCAAGGGAAATTGTGATATATATGCGGATTAGACACAAAAAAAAAACACTCAACAAATGGCTACAATTTAAGGAATGTGTTTAGTGATGGCATTATATTCCTAATTTATGGAGAAAGGTCTGGTAGTAAGAAAAGCTGCTTCTTGGAGGTTGTCAAGTGTTTTCACTCGACGATTCCATTCTTGGGTGGTTGGTTCGGCCCTTGTTCCTGTAACTCGAATCCTAGCCCGGTATATCCCATTTTAATTTTACACCATTGTGAACCTTACGCCTTTTTTACTCTCTGATCGAGGTTCTCGGCATTGAAAAATCTTCGTAAACTAAATCACACGTGTATATGTTGACATTTAAGAGATATACAGTCGAGAAAATCAAGGGCAATGGTGATATATATGCGGATTAGACACAAAAAAAAATCACTCAACAAATGGCTACAATTTAAGGAATGTGTTTAGTGACGGCATCAGATTCCTAATTGATGGAGAAAGGTTTGGTGGCAAGAAATGCTGCTTCTAGGAGGTTGTCAAGCGTTTTCGCTCGACGATTCCATTCTTGGGTGGTTGGTATGGACCTTGTTCCTGTAACTCGAATCCTAGCCCGGTATATCCCATTTTAATGTTACACCGTTGTGAACCTTACGCCTTTTTTACTCTCTGATCGAGGTTCTCGGCATTGAAAAATCTTTATAAACAAAATCACACGTGTATATGTTGACATTTAAGAGATATACGGTCAAGAAAATCAAGGGCGATGGTGATATATATGCGGATTAGACACCAAAAAAAACGCTCAACAAATGGCTACAATTTAAGGAATGTGTTTAGTGACGGCATTAGATTCCTAATTGATGGAGAAAGGTATTGTAGTAAGAAAAGCTGTTTCTAGGAGGTTGTCAAGTGTTTTCGCTCGACGATTCCATTCTTGGGTGGTTGGTTTGGCCCTTGTTCCTGTACCTCGAATCCTAGCCCGGTATATCCCATTTTAATTTTACACCATTGTGAACCTTACGCCTTTTTTACTCTCTGATCGAGTTTCTCGACATTGAAAAATCTTAGTAAACTAAATCACATGTGTATATGTTGATATTTAAGAGATATACAGTCCAGAAAATCAAGGGCAATGTTAATATATATTCGAATTAGACACCAAAAAAAAACACTGAACAAATGGCTACAATTTAAGGAATGTGTTTAGTGACGGCATCAGATTCCTAACTGATAGAGAAAGGTCTGGTGGCAAGAAAAGCTGCTTCTAGGAGGGTGTCAAGTGTTTTCGCTCGACGATTCCATTCTTGGGTGGTTGGTTTGGCCCTTGTTCCTGTAACTCGAATCCTAGCACGGTATATCCCATTTTAATTTTACACCATTGTGAACCTTACGCTTTTTTTACTCTCTGATCGAGGTTCTCGGCATTGAAAAATTTTTGTAAACTAAATCACACGTGTATATGTTGACATTTAAGAGATATACAGTCAAGAAAGTCAAGGGGAATGGTGATATATATGTGGATTAGAAACCACAAAAAACACTCAACAAATGGCTACAATTTAAGGAATGTGTTTAGTGACGGCATCATATTCCTAATTGATGGAGAAAGGTCTGGTGGTAAGAAAAGCTGCTTCTAGGAGGTTGTCAAGTGTTTTCGCTCGACGATTCCATTCTTGGGTGGTTGGTTTGGCCCTTGTTCCTGTAACTCGAATCCTAGCCCGGTATATCCCATTTTAATTTTACACCATTGTGAACCTTACGCCTTTTTTTCTTTTTGATCGAGGTTCTCGGCATTGAAAAATCTTCGTAAACTAAATCACACGTGTATATGTTGACATTTAAGAGATATACAGTCAAGAAAATCAATGGCAATGGTGATATAAATGCGGATTAGACACAAAAAAAACACTCAACAAATGGCTACAATTTAAGAAATGTGTTTAGTGACGGTATCAGATTCCTAATTGATGGAGAAAGGTCTGGTGGCAAGAAAAGCAGCTTCTAGGAGGTTGTCAAGTGTTTTCGCTCGACGATTCCATTCTTGGGTGATTGGTTTGGCCGTTGTTCCTGTAACTCGAATCCAAGCCTGGTATATCCCATTTTAATTTTACATCATTGTGAACCTTACGCCTTTTTTACTGTCTGATCGAGGTTCTCGGCATTGAAAAATCTTTGTAAACTAAATAACACGTGTATATGTTGATATTTAAGAGATATACAGTCCAGAAAATCAAGGGCAATGATGATATATATTCGGATTAGACAACCAAAAAAAACACTCAACAAAAGGCTACAATTTAAGGAATGTGTTTAGTGACGGCATCAGATTCCTAATTGATGGAGAAAGGTCCGGTGGTAAGAAAAGCTGCTTCTAGGAGGTTGTCAAGTGTTTTCGCTCGACGATTCCATTCTCGGGTGGTTGGTTTGGCCCTTGTTCCAGTAACTCGAATCCTAGCCCGGTATATATCCCATTTTAATTTTACACCATTGTGAACCTTACGCCCTTTTTTACTGTCTGATCGAGGTTCTCGGCATTGAAAAATCTTCGTAAACTAAATCACACGTGTATATGTTGACATTTAGGAGATATATAGAGTCAAGAAAATCAAGGGCAATGGTGATATATATGAGGATTAGACATAAAAAAAAACACTCAACAAATGGCTACAATTTAAGGAATGTGTTTAGTAACGGTTTCAGATTCCTAATTGATGGAGAAAGGTCTGGTGGTAAGAAAAGCTGCTTCTAGGAGGTTGTCAAGTGTTTTCGCTCGACGATTCCATTCTTGGGTGGTTGGTTTGGCCCTTGTTCCTGTAACTCGAATCCTAGCCCGGTATATCCCATTTTAATTTTCACCATTGTGAACCTTACGCCTTTTTTACTGTCTGATCGAGGTTCTCGGCATTGAAAAATCTTCGTAAACTAAATAACACGTGTATATGTTGATATTTAAGAGATATACAGTCAAGAAAATCAATGGCAATTGTGATATATATGCGGATTAGACACAAAAAAAAAAACACTCAACAAATGGCTACAATTTAAGGAATGTGTTTAGTGACGGCATCAGATTCCTAATTGATGGAGAAAGGTCTGGTGGTAAGAAAAGCTGCTTCTAGGAGGTTGTCAAGTGTTTTCGCTCTACGATTCCATTCTTGGGTGGTTGGTTTGGCCCTTGTTCTTGTAACTCGAATCTTAGCCCGGTATATCCCATTTTAATTTTACACCATTGTGAACCTTACGCCTTTTTTACTCTCTGATCGTGGTTCTCGGCATTGAAAAATCTTCGTAAACTAAATCACATGTGTATATGTTGATATTTAAGAGATATACAGTCAAGAAAATCAAGGGCAATGGTGATATATATGCGGATTAGACACCAAAAAAAATCACTCAACAAATGGCTACAATTTAAGGAATGTGTTTAGTGACGGCATCAGATTCCTAATTGATGGAGAAAGGTCTGGTGGCAAGAAAAGCTGCTTTTAGGAGGTTGTCAAGTGTTTTTGCTCGACGATTCCATTCTTGGGTGGTAGGTTTGGCCCTTGTTCCTGTAACTCGAATCCTAGCCCGGTATATCCCATTTTAACTGTACACAATTGTGAACCTTACGCCTTTTTTACTCTCTAAACGAGGTTCTCGGCATTGAAAAATCTTCGTAAACTAAATTACATGTGTATATGTTGACATTTAAGAGATATACAGTCAAGATAATCAAGGGCAATGGTGATATATATGCGGATTAGACACAAAAAAAAAAACTCAACAAATGGCTACAATTTAAGGAATGTGTTTAGTGACGGCATCAGATTCCTAATTGATGGAGAAAGGTCTGGTGGTAAGAAAAGCTGCTTCTAGGAGGTTGTCAAGTGTTTTCGCTCTACGATTCCATTCTTGGGTGGTTGGTTTGGCCCTTGTTCTTGTAACTCGAATCTTAGCCCGGTATATCCCATTTTAATTTTACACCATTGTGAACCTTACGCCTTTTTTACTCTCTGATCGTGGTTCTCGGCATTGAAAAATCTTCGTAAACTAAATCACATGTGTATATGTTGATATTTAAGAGATATACAGTCAAGAAAATCAAGGGCAATGGTGATATATATGCGGATTAGACACCAAAAAAAAATCACTCAACAAATGGCTACAATTTAAGGAATGTGTTTAGTGACGGCATCAGATTCCTAATTGATGGAGAAAGGTCTGGTGGCAAGAAAAGCTGCTTTTAGGAGGTTGTCAAGTGTTTTTGCTCGACGATTCCATTCTTGGGTGGTAGGTTTGGCCCTTGTTCCTGTAACTCGAATCCTAGCCCGGTATATCCCATTTTAACTTTACACCATTGTGAACCTTACGCCTTTTTTACTCTCTAAACGAGGTTCTCGGCATTGAAAAATCTTCGTAAACTAAATTACATGTGTATATGTTGACATTTAAGAGATATACAGTCAAGATAATCAAGGGCAATGGTGATATATATGCGGATTAGACACCAAAAAAAAAAACTCAACAAATGGCTACAATTTAAGGAATGTGTTTAGTGACATTATCAGATTCCTAATTGATAGAGAAAGGTCTGGTCGTAAGAAAAGCTACTTCTAGGAGGTTGTCAAGTGTTTTCGCTCGACGATTCCATTCTTGGGTGGTTGGTTTGGCCCTTTTTCCTCTAACACGAATCCTAGCTCGGTATATCACATTTTAATTATACACCATTGTGAACCTCACACCTTTTTTACTCTCTGATCGAGGTTCTCGGCACTGAAAAATCTTCGTAAACTAAATCACACGTGTATATGTTGATATTTAATAGATATACAATCAAGAAAATCAAAAGCAATGGTGATATATATGCGGATTAGACACCAGAAAAAAATCACTCAACAAATGGCTACAATTTAAGGAATGTATTTAGTGACGGCATCAGATTCCTAATTGATGGAGAAAGGTCTGGAGGCAAGAAAAGCTGTTTCTAGGAGGTTGTCAAGTGTTTTCGCTCGACGATTCCATTCTTGGGTGGTTGGTTTGGCCCTTGTTCCTGAAACTCGAATCCTGGCCCGGTATATCCCATTTTAATTTTACACCATTGTGAACCTTACGCATTTTTTACTCTCTGATCGAGGTTCTCGGCATTGAAAAATCTTCGTAAACTAAAGCACACGTGTATATGTTGACATTTAAGAAATATACAGTAAAGAAAATCAAGGGCAATGGTGATATATATATGCGGATTAGACACCAAAAAAAACTCAACAAATGGCAACAATTTAAGGAATGTGTTTAGTGACGGCATCAGATTCCTAATTGATGGAGAAAGGTCTAGTGGTAAGAAAAGCTGCTTCTAGGAGGTTGTCAAGTGTTTTCGCTCGACGATTCCATTCTTGGGTGGTTGGTTTGGCCATTGTTCCTGTAACTCGAATCCTAGCCCGATATATCCCATTTTAATCTTACACCATTGTGAACCTTGCGCCTTTTTTACTCTCTGGTCGAGGTTCTCGGCATTGAAAATTCTCTGTAAACTAAATCACACGTGTATATGTTGACGTTTAACAGATATACAGTCAAGAAAATCAAGGGCAATGGAGATATATATGCGGATTAGACACAAAAAAAAACACTCAACAAATGGCTACAATTTAAGGAATGTATTTAGTGACGGCATGAGATTCCTAATTGATGGAGAAAGGCCTGGTGGTAAGAAAAGCTGCTTCTAGGAGGTTGTCAAGTGTTTTCGCTCGACGATTCCATTCTTGGGTGGTTGGTTTGGCCCTTGTTCCTGTAACTCGAATCCTAGCCCGGTATATCCCATTTTAGTTTTACACCATTTTGAACCTTACGCCTTTTTTACTATCTGATCGTGGTTCTCGGCATTGAAAAATCTTCATAAACTAAATCACACGTGTAAATGTTAATATTTAAGAGATATACAGTCAAGAAAATCAAGGGCAATGGTGATATATATGCGGATTAGACACCAAAAAAAAATTCACTAAACAAATGGCTACAATTTAAGGAATGTGTTTAGTGACGGCATCAGATTCCTAATTGTTGGAGAAAGGTCTGGTGGCAAGAAAAGCTGCTTTTAGGAGGTTGTCATGTGTTTTCGCTCGACGATTCCATTCTTGGGTGGTTGGTTTGGCCCTTGTTCCTGTAACTCGAATCCTAGCCCGGTATATCCCATTTTAATTTTACACCATTGTGAACCTTACGCCTTTTTTACTCTCTGATCGAGGTTCTCGGCATTGAAAAATCTTCGTAAACTAAATCACACGTGTATATGTTGACATTTAGGAGATATATACAGTCAAGAAAATCAAGGGCAATGGTGATATATATGCGGATTAGACATAAAAAAAACACTCAACAAATGGCTACAATATAAGGAATGTGTTTAGTAACGGCATCAGATTCCTAATTGATGGAGAAAGGTCTGGTGGTAAGAAAAGCTGCTTCTAGGAGGTTGTCAAGTGTTTTCGCTCGACGATTCCATTCTTGGGTGGTTGGTTTGGAGCTTGTTCCTGTAACTCGAATCCAAGCCCGGTATATCCCATTTTAATTTTACACCATTGTGAACCTTACGCCTTTTTTACTGCCTGATCGAGGTTCTCGGCATTGAAAAATCTTCGTAAACTAAATAACACGTGTATATGTTGATATTTAAGAGATATACAGTCAAGAAAATCAATGGCAATGATGATATATATGCGGATTTGACACAAAAAAAAACACTTAACAAATGGCTACAATTTAAGGAATGTGTTTAGTGACGGCATCAGATTCTTAATTGATGGAGAAAGGTCTGGTGGCAAGAAAAGCTGCTTCTAGGAGGTTGTCAAGTGTTTTCACTCGACGATTCCATTCTTGGGTGGTTGGTTTGACCCTTGTTCCTGTAACTCGAATCCTAACACGGTATATCCCATTTTAATTTTACACCATTGTGAACCTTACGCCTTTTTTACTCTCTGATCGAGGTTCTCGGCATTGAAAAATCTTCGTAAACTAAATCACACGTGTATATGTTGTTATTTAAGAGATATACAGTCAAGAAAATCAAGGGCAATGGTGATATATATGCGGATTAGACACCAAAAAAAAACACTCAACAAATGGCTACAATTTAAGGAATGGGTTTAGTGACGGCATCAGATTCCTAATTGATGGAGAAAGGTCTGGTGGTAAGAAAAGCTGCTTCTAGGAGGTTGTCAAGTGTTTTCGCTCTACGATTCCATTCTTGGGTGGTTGGTTTGGCCCTTGTTCCTGTAACTCGAATCTTAGCCGGTATATCCCATTTTAATTTTACACCGTTGTGAACCTTACGCCTTTTTTACTCTCTGATCGTGGTTCTCGGCATTGAAAAATCTTCGTAAACTAAATCACATGTGTATATGTTGATATTTAAAAGATATACAGTCAAGAAAATCAAGGGCAATGGTGATATATATGCGGATTAGACACCAAAAAAATCACTCAACAAATGGCTACAATTTAAGGAATGTGTTTAGTGACGGCATCAGATTCCTAATTGATGGAGAAAGGTCTGGTGGCAAGAAAAGCTGCTTTGAGGAGGTTGTCAAGTGTTTTTGCTCGACGATTCCATTCTTCGGTGGTAGGTTTGGCCCTTGTTCCTGTAACTCGAATCCTAGCCCGGTATATCCCATTTTAACTTTACACCATTGTGAACCTTACGCCTTTTTTACTCTCTAAACGAGGTTCTCGGCATTGAAAAATCTTCGTAAACTAAATTACATGTGTATATGTTGACATTTAAGAGATATACAGTCAAGAAAATCAAGGGCAATGGTGATATATATGCGGATTAGACACCAAAAAAAAAAACTCAACAAATGGCTACAATTTAAGGAATGTGTTTAGTGACAGTATCAGATTCCTAATTGATAGAGAAAGGTCTGGTCGTAAGAAAAGCTACTTCTAGGAGGTTGTCAAGTGTTTTCGCTCGACGATTCTATTCTTGGGTGGTTGGTTTGGCCCTTTTTCCTGTAACACGAATCCTAGCTCGGTATATCACATTTTAATTTTACACCATTGTGCACCTTACGCCTTTTTTACTCTCTAATCGAGGTTCTCGGCATTGAAAAATCTTCGTAAACTAAATCACACGTGTATATGTTGATATTTAATAGATATACAATCAAGAAAATCAAGAGCAATGGTGATATATATGCGGATTAGACACCAAAAAAAAATTCACTCAACAAATGGCTACAATTTAAGGAATGTATTTAGTGACGGCATCAGATTCCTAATTGATGGAGAAAGGTCTGGAGGCAAGAAAAACTGTTTCTAGGAGGTTGTCAAGTGTTTTCGCTCGACGATTCCATTCTTGGGTGGTTGGTTTGGCCCTTGTTCCTGAAACTCGAATCCTGGCCCGGTATATCCCATTTTAATTTTACACCATTGTGAACCTTACGCATTTTTTACTCTCTGATCGAGGTTCTCGGCATTGAAAAATCTTCGTAAACTAAAGCACACGTGTATATGTTGACATTTAAGAAATATACAGTAAAGAAAATCAAGGGCAATGGTGATATATATATATGCGGATTAGACACCAAAAAAAACTCAACAAATGGCTACAATTTAAGGAATGTGTTTAGTGACGGCATCAGATTCCTAATTGATGGAGAAAGGTCTAGTGGTAAGAAAAGCTGCTTCTAGGAGGTTGTCAAGTGTTTTCGCTCGATGATTCCATTCTTGGGTGGTTGGTTTGGCCCTTGTTCCTGTAACTCGAATCCTAGCCCGATATATCCCATTTTAATCTTACACCATTGTGAACCTTGCGCCGTTTTTACTCTCTGATCGAGGTTCTCGGCATTGAAAAATCTTCGTAAACTAAATCACACGTGTATATGTTGACGTTTAACAGATATACAGTCAAGAAAATCAAGGGCAATGGTGATATATATGCGGATTAGACACAAAAAAAAACACTCAACAAATGGCTACAATTTAAGGAATGTATTTAGTGACGGCATGAGATTCCTAATTGATGGAGAAAGGTCTGGTGGTAAGAAAAGCTGCTTCTAGGAGGTTGTCAAGTGTTTTCGCTCGACGATTCCATTCTTGGGTGGTTGGTTTGGCCCTTGTTCCTGTAACTCGAATCCTAGCACGGTATATCCCATTTTAATTTTACACCATTTTGAACCTTACGCCTTTTTTACTCTCTGATCGAGGTTCTCGGCATTGAAAAATCTTCATAATCTAAATCACACGTGTATATGTTGATATTTAAGAGATATACAGTCAAGAAAATCAAGGGCAATGGTCATATATATGCGGATTAGCCACCAAAAAAAAATCACTCAACAAATGGCTACAATTTAAGGAATGTGTTTAGTGACGGCATCAGATTCCTAATTGTTGGAGAAAGGTCTGGTGGCAAGAAAAGCTGCTTTTAGGAGGTTGTCAAGTGTTTTCGCTTGACGATTCCATTATTGGGTGGTTGGTTTGGCCCTTGTTCCTGTAACTCGAATCCTAGCCCGGTATATCCCATTTTAATTTTACACCATTGTGAACCATGCGCCTTTTTTACTCTCTGATCGAGGTTCTCGGCATTGAAAAATCTTCATAAACTAAATCACATGTGTATATGTTGACATTTAAGAGATATACAGTCAAGAAAATCAAGGGCAATGGTGATATATATGCGGATTAGACACCAAAAAAAAACACTCAACAAATGGCTACAATTTAAGGAATGTATTTAGTGACGGCATGAGATTCCTAATTGATGGAGAAAGGTCTGGTGGCAAGAAAAGCTGCTTCTAGGAGGTTGTCATGTGTTTTCGCTCGACGATTCCATTCTTGGGTGGTTGGTTTGGCCCTTTTTCCTGTAACTCGAATCGTAGCCCAGCATATCCAATTTTAATTTTACACCATTGTGAACCTTACACATTTTTTACTCTCTGATCGAGGTTCTCGGCATTGAAAAATCTTCGTAAACTAAATCACACGTGTATATGTTGACATTTAAGAGATATACAGTCAAGAAAATCAAGGGCAATGGTCGTATATATGCGGATTAGACACCAAAAAAAAACTCAACAAATGGCTACAATTTAAGGAATGTGTTTAGTGACGGCATCAGATTCCTAATTGATGGAGAAAGGTCTGGTGGTAAGAAAAGCTACTTCTAGGAGGTTGTCAAGTGTTTTCGCTCGACGATTCCATTCTTGGGTGGTTGGTTTGGCCCTTGTTCCTGTAACTCGAATCCTAGCCCGTTATATCCCATTTTAATCTTACACAATTATGAACCTTACGCCTTTTTTACTCTCTGATCGATGTTCTCGGCATTGAAAAATCTTCGTAAACTAAATCACACGTGTATATGTTGACATTTAAGAGATATACAGTCAAGAAAATCAAGGGCAATGGTGATATATATGCGGATTAGACACCAAAAATAAAACACTCAACAAATGGCTATAATTTAAGGAATCTGTTTAGTGACGGCATCAGATTCCTAATTGATGGAGAAAGGTCTGGTGCAAAGAAAAGCTGCTTCTAGGAGGTTGTCAAGTGTTTTCGCTCGACGATTCCATTCTTAGGTGGTTGGTTTGGCCCTTGTTCCAGTAACTCGAATCCTAGCCCGGTATAACCCAATTTAATTTTACACCATTGTGAACCTTACGCCTTTTTTACTCTCTCATCGAGGTTCTCGATATTGAAAAATCTTCGTAAACTAAATCACAAGTGTATATGTTGATATTTAAGAGATATACAGTCAACAAAATCAAGGGCAATGGTGATATGTATGCGGATTAGACACCAAAAAACACCCTCAACAAATGGCTACAATTTAAGGAATGTGTTTAGTGATGGCATCAGATTCCTAATTGATGGAGAAAGGTCTGGTGGCAAGAAAAGCTGCTTCTAGGAGGTTGTCATGTGTTTTCGCTCGACGATTCCATTCTTGGGTCGTTGGTTTGGCCCTTGTTCCTGTAACTCAAATCCTAGCCCGGCATATTCAATTTTAATTTTACACCATTGTGAACCTTACGCCTTTTTTACTCTCTGATCGAGGTTCTCGGTATTGAAAAATCTTCGGAAACTAAATCACACGTGTATATGTTGACATTTAAGAGATATACAGTCAAGAAAATCAAGGGCAATGGTGATATATATGCGGATTAGACACCAAAAAAAAAACTCAACAAATGGCTACAATTTAAGGAATGTGTTTAGTGACGGGATCAGATTCCTAATTGATGGAGAAAGGCCCGGTGGCAAGACAAGCTGCTTCTAGGAGGTTGTCAAGTGTTTTCGCACGACGATTCCATTCTTGGGTGGTTGGTTTGGCCCTTGTTCCTGTAACTCGAATCCTAGCCCGGTATATCCCATTTTAATCTTACACCATTGTGAACCTTACGCCTTTTTTACTCTCTGATCGGGGTTCTCGGCATTGAAAAATCTTCATAAACTAAATCACACGTGTATATGTTGACATTTAAGAGATATACAGTCAAGAAAATCCAGGGCAATGGTGATATATGCGGATTAGACACCAAAAAAAAACACTAAACAAATGGCTACAATTTAAGGAATGTGTTTAGTGACGGCATCAGATTCCTAATTGATGGAGAAAGGTCTGGTGGCAAGAAAAGCTGCTTCTAGAAGGTTGTCAAGTGTTTTCGCTCGACGATTAGTTTCTTGGGTGGTTGGTTTGGCCCTTGTTCCTGTAACACGAATCCTAGCCCGGTATATCCCTTTTTAATTTTACCCCATTGTGAACCTTACGCCTTTTTTTCTCCCCGATCGAGGTTCTCGGCATTGAAAAATCTTTGTAAACTAAATCACACATGTATATGTTGACATTTCGAGATATACAGTCAAGAAAATCAAGGGTAATGGTGATATATTTGCGGATTAGACACAAAAAAAAACACTCAACAAATGGCTACAATTTAAGGAATGTGTTTAGTGACGGGATCAGATTCCTAATTGATGGAGAAAGGTCTGGTGGCAAGAAAAGCTGCTTCTTGGAGGTTGTCAAGTGTTTTCGCTCGACGATTCCATTCTTGGGTAGTTGGTTTGGCCCTTGTTCCTGTAACTCGAATCCTAGCCCGGTATATCCCATTTTAATTTTACACCATTGTGAACCTTACGCCTTTTTTACTCTCTGATCGAGGTTCTCGGTGTTGAAAAATCTTCGTAAACTAAATCACACGTGTATATGTTGACATTTAAGAGATATACAGTCAAGAAAATCAAGGGCAATGGTGATATATATGCGGATTAGACACCAAAAAAACACTCAACAAATGGCTACAATTTAAGGAATGTGTTTAGTGACGGCATCAGATTCCTAATTAATGGAAAAAGGTCTGGTGGTAAGAAAAGCTGCTACTAGGATGTTGTCAAGTGTTTTCGCTCGACGATTCCATTCTTGGGTGGTTGGTTTGGCCCTTGTTCCTGTAACTCGTATCCTAGCCCGGTATATCCCATTTTAATCTTTCACCATTGAGAACCTTACGCCTTTTTTAGTCTCTGATCGAGGTTCTCGGCATTGAAAAATCCTCGTAAACTAAATCACAAGTGTATATGTTGACATTTACGAGATATACAGTCAACAAAATCAAGGGCAATTGTGATATATATGCGGATTAGACACAAAAAAAAAACACTCAACAAATGGCTACAATTTAAGGAATGTGTTTAGTGACGGCATCAGATTCCTAATTGATGGAGAAAGGTCTGGTAGTAAGAAAAGCTGCTTCTAGGAGGTTGTCAAGTGTTTTCGCTCGACGATTCCATTCTTGGGTGGTTGGTTTGGCCCTGGTTCCTGTAACTCGAATCCAAGCCCGGTATATCCCATTTTAATTTTACTCCATTGTGAACCTTACGCCTTTTTTACTCTCTGATCGAGGTTCTCGGTATTGAAAAATCTTCGTAAACTAAATCACACGTGTATATGTTGACATTTACGAGATATACAGTCAAGAAAATCAAGGGCAATGGTGATATATATGCGGATTAGACACAAAAAAAAACACTCAACAAATGGCTACAATTTAACGAATGTGTTTAGTGACGGGATCAGATTCCTAATTTATGGAGAAAGGTCTGGTGGCAAGAAAAGCTGCTTCTTGGAGGTTGTCAAGTGTTTTCGCTCGACGACTCCATTCTTGGGTGGTTGGTTTGGCCATTGTTCCTGTAACTCGAATCCTAGCCCGGTATATCCCATTTTAATTTTATACTATTCTGAACCTTACGCCTTTTTTACTCTCTGATCGAGGTTGTCGGCATTCAAAAGTCTTCGTAAACTAAATCACACGTGTATATGTTGACATATAAGAGATATACAATCAAGAAAATCATGGGCAATGGTGATATATATGCGGATTAGACACAAAAAAAAACACTAAACAAATGGCTACAATTTAAGGAATGTGTTTAGTGACGGCATCAGATTCCTAATTGATGGAGAAAGGTCTTGTGGTAAGAAAAGCTGCTTCTAGGAGGTTGTCAAGTTTTTTTGCACGACGATTCCATTCTTGGGTGGTTGGTTTGGCCCTTGTTCCTGTAACTCGAATCCTAGCCCGGTATATCCCATTTTAATCTTACACCATTGTGAACCTTACGCATTTTTTACTCTCTGATTGAGGTTCTCTGCATTGAAAAATCTTCGTAAACTAAATCACACATGTATATGTTGACATTTAAGAGATATACAGTCAAGAAAATCAAGGGCAATGGTGATATATGCGGATTAGACACCAAAAAAAACACTAAACAAATGGCTACAATTTAAGGAATGTGTTTAGTGACGGCATCAGATTCCTAATTGATGGAGAAAGGACTGGTGGCAAGAAAAGCTGCTTTAGGAGGTTGTCAAGTGTTTTCGCTCGACGATTACATTCTTGGGTGGTTGGTTTGGCCCTTGTTCCTGTTACTCGAATCCTAGCCTGGTATATCCCATTTTAATTTTACACCATTGTGAACCTTACGCCTTTTTTACTCTCCGATCAAGGTTCTCGGCATTGAAAAATCTTTGTAAACTAAATCACACGTGTATATGTTGACATTTACAAGATAAACAGTTAAGAAAATCAAGGGCAATGGTGATATATATGCGGATTAGACACCAAAAAAAAAACTCAACAAATGGCTACAGTTTAAGGAATGTGTTTAGTAACGGGATCAGATTCCTAATTGATGGAGAAAGGTCTGGTGGCAAGAAAAGCTGCTTCTTGGTGGTTGTCAAGTGTTTTCGCTCGACGATTCCATTCTTGGGTGGTTGGTTTGGCCCTTGTTCCAGTAACTCGAATCCTAGCCCGGTATATCCCATTTTAATTTTACACCATTGTGAACCTTACGCCTTTTTTACTATCTGATCGAGGTTCTCGGTATTGAAAAATCTTCGTAAACTAAATCACACGTTTATATGTTGACATTTAAGAGATATACAGTCTAGAAAATCAAGGGCAATGGTGATATATATGTGGATTAGACACGAAAAAAAACACTCAACAAATGGCTACAATTTAAGGAATGTGTTTAGTGATGGCATCAGATTCCTAATAGATGGAGAAAGGTCTGGTGGTAAGAAAAGCGGCTTCTAGGAGGTTGTCAAATGTTTTCGTTCAACGATTCCATTCTTGGGTGGTTGGTTTGGCCCTTGTTCCTGTAACTCGAATCCTAGCCCGGTATATCCCATTTTAATCTTACACCATTGTGAACCTTATGCCTTTTTTACTCTCTGATCGAGGTTCTCAGCATTGAAAAATCTTCGTAAAATAAATCACACGTGTATATGTTGATATTTAAGATATATACAGTCAAGAAAATCAAGGGCAATGGTGATATATGCGGATTAGACACCAAAAAAAACACTCAACAAATGGCTACAATTTAAGGAATGTGTTTAGTGATGGCATCAGATTCCTAATTGATGGAGAAAGGTCTGGTGGTAAGAAAAGCTGATTCTTGGAGGTTGTCAAGTGTTTTCGCTCGACGATTCCATTCTTGAGTGGTTGGTTTGGCCCATGTTCCTGTAACTCGAATCCTAGCCCGGTATATCCCATTTTAATCTTACACCATTGTGAACCTTACGCCTTTTTTACTCTCTGATCGAGGTTCTCGACAATGAAAAATCTTCGTAAACTAAATCACACGTGTATATGTTGATATTTAAGAGATATACAGTCAAGAAAATCAAGGGAAATGGTGATATATATGCGGATTAGACATAAAAAAAAAACACTCAACAAATGGCTACAATTTAAGGAATGTGTTTAGTGATGCCATCAGATTCCTAATTGATGGAGAAAGGTATGGTGGTTAGAAAAGCTGATTCTAGGAGGTTGTCAAGTGTTTTCGCTCGACGATTCCATTCTTGGGTCGTTGGTTTGGCCCATGTTCCAGTAACTCGAATCCTAGCCCGTTATATCCCATTATAATTTTACACCATTGTGAACCTTACGCCTTTTTTACTCTCAGATCGAGGTTCTCGGCATTGAAAAATCTTCGTAAACTAAATCACACATGTATATGTTGACATTTAATAGATATACAGTCAATAAAATCAAGCGCAATGGTGATATATATGCAGATTAGACACCAAAAAATACACTCAACAAATGGCTACAATTTAAGGAATGTGTTTAGTGACGGCATCAGATTCCTAATTGATGGAGAAAGGTCTGGTGGTAAGAAAAGCTGCTTCTAGGAGGTTGTCAAGTGTTTTCGCTCGATGATTCCATTCTTGGATGGTTGGTTTGGACTTTGTTCCTGTAACTCGAATCCTAGCCCGGTATATCCCATTTTAATCTTACACCATTGTGAACCTTACGCCTTTTTTACTCTCTGATCGAGGTTCTCGGCATTGAAAAATCTTCGTAAACTAAATCACACGTGTATATGTTGACATTTACGAGATATACAGTCAAGAAAATCAAGGGCAATGGTGATATATATGCGAATTAGACACCAAAAAAAACACTCAACAAAAGGCTACAATTTAAGGAATGTGTTTAGTGACGGCATCAGATTCCTAATTGATGGAGAACGGTCTGGTGGTAAGAAAAGCTGCTTTTAGGAGGTTGTCAAGTGTTTTCGCTCGATGATTCCATTCTTGGATGGTTGGTTTGGCCCTTGTTCCTGTAACTCGAATCTTAGCCCGGTATATCCCATTTTAATCTTACACCATTGTGAACCATACGCCTTTTTTACTCTCTGATCGAGGTTCTCGACATTGAAAAATCTTCGTAAACTAAATCACACGTGTATATATTGATATTTAAGAGATATACAGTCAAGAAAATCAAGGGTAATGGTGATATATATAGGGATTAGACACCAAAAAAAAACACTCAACAAATGGATACAATTTAAGGAATGTATTTAGTGACGGCATCAGATTCCTAATTGATGGAGAAAGGTCTGGGGGTAAGAAAAGCTGCTTCTAGGAGGTTGTCAAGTGTTTTCGCTCAATGATTCCATTCTTGGGTGGTTGGTTTGGCCCTTGTTCCTGTAACTCGAATCCTAGCCCGGAATATCCCATTTTAATCTTACACAATTGTGAAACTTACGCCTTTTTTACTCTCTGATCGAGGTTCTAGGTATTGAAAAATCTTCGTAAACTAAATCACACGTGTATATGTTGACATTTAATAGATATACAGTCAAGAAAATCAAGGGCAATGGTGATATATATGCGGATTAGACACCAAAAAATACACTCAACAAATGGCTACAATTTAAGGAATGTGTTTAGTGACGGCATCAGATTCCTAATTGATGGAGAAAGGTCTGGTGCTAAGAAAAGCTGCTTCTAGGAGGTTGTCAAGTGTTTTCGCTCGATGATTCCATTCTTGGATGATTGGTTTGGCCCTCGTTCCTGTAACTCGAATCCTAGCCCGGTATATCCCATTTTAATCTTACACCATTGTGAACCTTACGCCTTTTTTACTCTCTGATCGAGGTTCTCGGCATTGAAAAATCTTCGTAAACTAAATCACACGTGTATATGTAGATATTTACGAGATATACAGTCAAGAAAATCAAGGGCAATGGTGATATATATGCGAATTAGACACCAAAAAAAAACACTCAACAAATGGCTACAATTTAAGGAATGTGTTTAGTGACGGCATTAGATTCATAATAGACGGAGAAAGGTCTGGTGGCAAGAAAAGTTGCTTCTAGGAGGTTGTCAAGTGTTTTCGCTCGACGATTCCATTCTTGGGTGGTTGGTTTGGCCCTTATTCCTGTAACTCGAATCCTAGCCCGGTATATCCCATTTTAATTTTACACTATTCTGAACCTTACGCCTTTTTTACTCTCTGATCGAGGTTCTCGGCATTGAAATATCTTCGTAAACTAAATCACACGTGTATATGTTGACATTTAGGAGATATACAGTCAAGAAAATCAAGGGCAATGGTGATACATGTGCGGATTAGACTACAAAAAAAAAACTCAACAAATGGCTACAATTTAAGGAATGTGTTTAGTGACGGCATCAGATTCCTAATTGATGGAGAAAGGCTGGTGCTAAGAAAAGCTGCTTCTAGGAGGTTGTCAAGTGTTATCGCACGACGATTCCATTCTTGGGTGGTTGGTTTGGCCCTTGTTCCTGTAACTCGAATCCTAGCCCGGTATATCCCATTTTAATCTTACACCATTGTGAACCTTACTCTATTTTTACTCTCTGATCGAGGTTCTCGGCATTGAAAAATCTTCGTAAACTAAAACACACGTGTATATGTTGACATTTAAGAGATATACAGTCAAGAAAATCAAGGGCAATGGTGATATATGTGGATTAGACACCAAAAAAAACACTAAACAAATGGCTACAATTTAAGGAGTGTGTTTAGTGACGGCATCAGATTCTTAATTGATGGAGAAAGGTCTGGTGGCAAGAAAAGCTGCTTCTTGGAGGTTGTCAAGTGTTTTCGCTCGACGATTCCATTCTTGGGTGGTTGGTTTGGCCCTTGTTCCTGTAACTCGAATCCTAGCCCTGTATATCCCATTTTAATTTTACACCATTGTGAACCTTACGCCTTTTTTACTCTCTGATCGAGGTTCTCGGCATTGAAAAATCTTTGTAAACTAAATCACACGTGTATATGTTGACATTTACGAGATAAACACTCAAGAAAATCAAGGGCAATGGTGATATATATGCGGATTAGACACCAAAAAAAAACAATCAACAAATGGCTATAATTTTCGGAATGTGTTTAGTGACGGCATCGGATTCCTAATTGATGGAGAAAGGTCTGGTGGCAAGAAAAGCTGCTTCTAGGAGGTTGTCAAGTGTTTTCGATCGACGATTCCATTCTTGGGTGGTTGGTTTGGCCCTTGTTCCTGTAACTCGAATCCTAGCCCGGTATATCCCATTTTAATTTTACACCAATGTGAACCTTACGCCTTTTTTACTCTCTGATCGAGGTTCTCGGTATTGAAAAATCTTCGTAAACTAAATCACACGTGTATATGTTGATATTTAAGAGATATACAGTCAAGAAAATCAAGGGCAATGGTGATATATATGCGGATTAGACACCAAAAAAAACCACTCAACAAATGGCTACAATTTAAGGAATGTGTTTTGTGACGGCATCAGATTCATAATTGATGGAGAAAGGTCTGGTGGCAAGTAAAGCTGCTTATAGGAGGTTGTCATGTGTTTTCGCTCGACGATTCCATTCTTGGGTGGTTGGTTTGGCCCTTATTCCTGTAACTCGAATCCTAGCCCGGTATATCCCATTTTAATTTTACACTATTCTGAACCTTACGCCTTTTTTACTCTCTGATCGAGGTTCTCGGCATTGAAATATCTTCGTAAACTAAATCACACGTGTATATGTTGACATTTAAGAGATATACAGTCAAGAAAATCAAGGGCAATGGTGATATATATGCGGATTAGACCCCAAAAAAAAACCCAAACAAATGGCTACAATTTAAGGAATGTGTTTAGTGACGGCATCAGATTCCTAATTGATGGAGAAAGGCTGGTGGTAAGAAAAGCTGCTTCTAGGAGGTTGTCAAGTGTTTTCGCAGGACGATTCCATTCTTGGGTGGTTAGTTTGGCCCTTGTTCCTGTAACTCGAATCCTAGCCCGGTATATCCCATTTTAATCTTACACCATTGTGAACCTTACGCCTTTTTTACTCTCTGATCGAGGTTCTCGGCATTGAAAAATCTTCGTAAACTAAATCACACGTGTATATGTTGACATTTAAGAGATATACAGTCAAGAAAATCAAGGGCAATGGTGATATATGTGGATTAGACACCATAAAAAAAACAGTAAACAAATGGCTACAATTTAAGGAATGTGTTTAGTGACGGCATCAGATTCCTAATTGAAGGAGAAAGGTCTGGGGGCAAGAAAAGCTGCTTCTTGGAGGTTGTCAAGTGTTTTCGCTCGACGATTCCATTCTTGGGTGGTTGGTTTGGCCCTTGTTCCTGTAACTCGAATCCTAGCCCAGTATATCCCATTTTAATTTTACACCATTGTGAACCTTACGCCTTTTTTACTCTCTGATCGAGGTTCTCGGCATTGAAAAATATTTGTAAACTAAATCACACGTGTATATGTTGACATTTACGAGATAAACACTCAAGAAAATCAAGGGCAATGGTGATATATATGCGGATTAGACACCAAAAAAAAACAATCAACAAATGGCTATAATTTTAGGAATGTGTTTAGTGACGGCATCGGATTCCTAATTGATGGAGAAAGGTCTGGTGGCAAGAAAAGCTGCTTCTAGGAGGTTGTCAAGTGTTTTCGATCGACGATTCCATTCTTGGGTGGTTGGTTTGGCCCTTGTTCCTGTAACTCGAATCCTAGCCCGGTATATCCCATTTTAATTTTACACCAATGTGAACCTTACGCCTTTTTTACTCTCTGATCGAGGTTCTCGGTATTGAAAAATCTTCGTAAACTAAATCACACGTGTATATGTTGATATTTAAGAGATATACAGTCAAGAAAATCAAGGGCAATGGTGATATATATGCGGATTAGACACCAAAAAAAACCACTCAACAAATGGCTACAATTTAAGGAATGTGTTTTGTGACGGCATCAGATTCATAATTGATGGAGAAAGGTCTGGTGGCAAGTAAAGCTGCTTATAGGAGGTTGTCATGTGTTTTCGCTCGACGATTCCATTCTTGGGTGGTTGGTTTGGCCCTTATTCCTGTAACTCGAATCCTAGCCCGGTATATCCCATTTTAATTTTACACTATTCTGAACCTTACGCCTTTTTTACTCTCTGATCGAGGTTCTCGGCATTGAAATATCTTCGTAAACTAAATCACACGTGTATATGTTGACATTTAAGAGATATACAGTCAAGAAAATCAAGGGCAATGGTGATATATATGCGGATTAGACCCCAAAAAAAAACCAAACAAATAGCTACAATTTAAGGAATGTGTTTAGTGACGGCATCAGATTCCTAATTGATGGAGAAAGGCTGGTGGTAAGAAAAGCTGCTTCTAGGAGGTTGTCAAGTGTTTTCGCACGACGATTCCATTCTTGGGTGGTTAGTTTGGCCCTTGTTCCTGTAACTCGAATCCTAGCCCGGTATATCCCATTTTAATCTTACACCATTGTGAACCTTACGCCTTTTTTACTCTCTGATCGAGGTTCTCGGCATTGAAAAATCTTCGTAAACTAAATCACACGTGTATATGTTGACATTTAAGAGATATACAGTCAAGAAAATCAAGGGCAATGGTGATATATGTGGATTAGACACCATAAAAAAAACATTAAACAAATGGCTACAATTTAAGGAATGTGTTTAGTGACGGCATCAGATTCCTAATTGAAGGAGAAAGGTCTGGTGGCAAGAAAAGCTGCTTCTTGGAGGTTGTCAAGTGTTTTCGCTCGACGATTCCATTCTTGGGTGGTTGGTTTGGCCCTTGTTCCTGTAACTCGAATCCTAGCCCGGTATATCCCATTTTAATTTTACACCATTGTGAACCTTACGCCTTTTTTACTCTCTGATCGAGGTTCTCGGCATTGAAAAATCTTTGTAAACTAAATCACACGTGTATATGTTGACATTTACGAGATAAACACTCAAGAAAATCAAGGGCAATGGTGATATATATGCGGATTAGACACCAAAAAAAAAACAATCAACAAATGGCTATAATTTTCGGAATGTGTTTAGTGACGGCATCGGATTCCTAATTGATGGAGAAAGGTCTGGTGGCAAGAAAAGCTGCTTCTAGGAGGTTGTCAAGTGTTTTCGATCGACGATTCCATTCTTGGGTGGTTGGTTTGGCCCTTGTTCCTGTAACTCGAATCCTAGCCCGGTATATCCCATTTTAATTTTACACCAATGTGAACCTTACGCCTTTTTTACTCTCTGATCGAGGTTCTCGGTATTGAAAAATCTTCGTAAACTAAATCACACGTGTATATGTTGATATTTAAGAGATATACAGTCAAGAAAATCAAGGGCAATGGTGATATATATGCGGATTAGACACCAAAAAAAACCACTCAACAAATGGCTACAATTTAAGGAATGTGTTTTGTGACGGCATCAGATTCATAATTGATGGAGAAAGGTCTGGTGGCAAGTAAAGCTGCTTATAGGAGGTTGTCATGTGTTTTCGCTCGACGATTCCATTCTTGGGTGGTTGGTTTGGCCCTTATTCCTGTAACTCGAATCCTAGCCCGGTATATCCCATTTTAATTTTACACTATTCTGAACCTTACGCCTTTTTTACTCTCTGATCGAGGTTCTCGGCATTGAAATATCTTCGTAAACTAAATCACACGTGTATATGTTGACATTTAAGAGATATACAGTCAAGAAAATCAAGGGCAATGGTGATATATATGCGGATTAGACCCCAAAAAAAAACCCAAACAAATGGCTACAATTTAAGGAATGTGTTTAGTGACGGCATCAGATTCCTAATTGATGGAGAAAGGCTGGTGGTAAGAAAAGCTGCTTCTAGGAGGTTGTCAAGTGTTTTCGCAGGACGATTCCATTCTTGGGTGGTTAGTTTGGCCCTTGTTCCTGTAACTCGAATCCTAGCCCGGTATATCCCATTTTAATCTTACACCATTGTGAACCTTACGCCTTTTTTACTCTCTGATCGAGGTTCTCGGCATTGAAAAATCTTCGTAAACTAAATCACACGTGTATATGTTGACATTTAAGAGATATACAGTCAAGAAAATCAAGGGCAATGGTGATATATGTGGATTAGACACCATAAAAAAAACATTAAACAAATGGCTACAATTTAAGGAATGTGTTTAGTGACGGCATCAGATTCCTAATTGAAGGAGAAAGGTCTGGTGGCAAGAAAAGCTGCTTCTTGGAGGTTGTCAAGTGTTTTCGCTCGACGATTCCATTCTTGGGTGGTTGGTTTGGCCCTTGTTCCTGTAACTCGAATCCTAGCCCTGTATATCCCATTTTAATTTTACACCATTGTGAACCTTACGCCTTTTTTACTCTCTGATCGAGGTTCTCGGCATTGAAAAATCTTTGTAAACTAAATCACACGTGTATATGTTGACATTTACGAGATAAACACTCAAGAAAATCAAGGGCAATGGTGATATATATGCGGATTAGACACCAAAAAAAAACAATCAACAAATGGCTATAATTTTCGGAATGTGTTTAGTGACGGCATCGGATTCCTAATTGATGGAGAAAGGTCTGGTGGCAAGAAAAGCTGCTTCTAGGAGGTTGTCAAGTGTTTTCGATCGACGATTCCATTCTTGGGTGGTTGGTTTGGCCCTTGTTCCTGTAACTCGAATCCTAGCCCGGTATATCCCATTTTAATTTTACACCAATGTGAACCTTACGCCTTTTTTACTCTCTGATCGAGGTTCTCGGTATTGAAAAATCTTCGTAAACTAAATCACACGTGTATATGTTGATATTTAAGAGATATACAGTCAAGAAAATCAAGGGCAATGGTGATATATATGCGGATTAGACACCAAAAAAAACCACTCAACAAATGGCTACAATTTAAGGAATGTGTTTTGTGACGGCATCAGATTCATAATTGATGGAGAAAGGTCTGGTGGCAAGTAAAGCTGCTTATAGGAGGTTGTCATGTGTTTTCGCTCGACGATTCCATTCTTGGGTGGTTGGTTTGGCCCTTATTCCTGTAACTCGAATCCTAGCCCGGTATATCCCATTTTAATTTTACACTATTCTGAACCTTACGCCTTTTTTACTCTCTGATCGAGGTTCTCGGCATTGAAATATCTTCGTAAACTAAATCACACGTGTATATGTTGACATTTAAGAGATATACAGTCAAGAAAATCAAGGGCAATGGTGATATATATGCGGATTAGACCCCAAAAAAAAACCCAAACAAATGGCTACAATTTAAGGAATGTGTTTAGTGACGGCATCAGATTCCTAATTGATGGAGAAAGGCTGGTGGTAAGAAAAGCTGCTTCTAGGAGGTTGTCAAGTGTTTTCGCAGGACGATTCCATTCTTGGGTGGTTAGTTTGGCCCTTGTTCCTGTAACTCGAATCCTAGCCCGGTATATCCCATTTTAATCTTACACCATTGTGAACCTTACGCCTTTTTTACTCTCTGATCGAGGTTCTCGGCATTGAAAAATCTTCGTAAACTAAATCACACGTGTATATGTTGACATTTAAGAGATATACAGTCAAGAAAATCAAGGGCAATGGTGATATATGTGGATTAGACACCATAAAAAAAACAGTAAACAAATGGCTACAATTTAAGGAATGTGTTTAGTGACGGCATCAGATTCCTAATTGAAGGAGAAAGGTCTGGGGGCAAGAAAAGCTGCTTCTTGGAGGTTGTCAAGTGTTTTCGCTCGACGATTCCATTCTTGGGTGGTTGGTTTGGCCCTTGTTCCTGTAACTCGAATCCTAGCCCAGTATATCCCATTTTAATTTTACACCATTGTGAACCTTACGCCTTTTTTACTCTCTGATCGAGGTTCTCGGCATTGAAAAATATTTGTAAACTAAATCACACGTGTATATGTTGACATTTACGAGATAAACACTCAAGAAAATCAAGGGCAATGGTGATATATATGCGGATTAGACACCAAAAAAAAACAATCAACAAATGGCTATAATTTTAGGAATGTGTTTAGTGACGGCATCGGATTCCTAATTGATGGAGAAAGGTCTGGTGGCAAGAAAAGCTGCTTCTAGGAGGTTGTCAAGTGTTTTCGATCGACGATTCCATTCTTGGGTGGTTGGTTTGGCCCTTGTTCCTGTAACTCGAATCCTAGCCCGGTATATCCCATTTTAATTTTACACCAATGTGAACCTTACGCCTTTTTTACTCTCTGATCGAGGTTCTCGGTATTGAAAAATCTTCGTAAACTAAATCACACGTGTATATGTTGATATTTAAGAGATATACAGTCAAGAAAATCAAGGGCAATGGTGATATATATGCGGATTAGACACCAAAAAAAACCACTCAACAAATGGCTACAATTTAAGGAATGTGTTTTGTGACGGCATCAGATTCATAATTGATGGAGAAAGGTCTGGTGGCAAGTAAAGCTGCTTATAGGAGGTTGTCATGTGTTTTCGCTCGACGATTCCATTCTTGGGTGGTTGGTTTGGCCCTTATTCCTGTAACTCGAATCCTAGCCCGGTATATCCCATTTTAATTTTACACTATTCTGAACCTTACGCCTTTTTTACTCTCTGATCGAGGTTCTCGGCATTGAAATATCTTCGTAAACTAAATCACACGTGTATATGTTGACATTTAAGAGATATACAGTCAAGAAAATCAAGGGCAATGGTGATATATATGCGGATTAGACCCCAAAAAAAAACCAAACAAATAGCTACAATTTAAGGAATGTGTTTAGTGACGGCATCAGATTCCTAATTGATGGAGAAAGGCTGGTGGTAAGAAAAGCTGCTTCTAGGAGGTTGTCAAGTGTTTTCGCACGACGATTCCATTCTTGGGTGGTTAGTTTGGCCCTTGTTCCTGTAACTCGAATCCTAGCCCGGTATATCCCATTTTAATCTTACACCATTGTGAACCTTACGCCTTTTTTACTCTCTGATCGAGGTTCTCGGCATTGAAAAATCTTCGTAAACTAAATCACACGTGTATATGTTGACATTTAAGAGATATACAGTCAAGAAAATCAAGGGCAATGGTGATATATGTGGATTAGACACCATAAAAAAAACATTAAACAAATGGCTACAATTTAAGGAATGTGTTTAGTGACGGCATCAGATTCCTAATTGAAGGAGAAAGGTCTGGTGGCAAGAAAAGCTGCTTCTTGGAGGTTGTCAAGTGTTTTCGCTCGACGATTCCATTCTTGGGTGGTTGGTTTGGCCCTTGTTCCTGTAACTCGAATCCTAGCCCGGTATATCCCATTTTAATTTTACACCATTGTGAACCTTACGCCTTTTTTACTCTCTGATCGAGGTTCTCGGCATTGAAAAATCTTTGTAAACTAAATCACACGTGTATATGTTGACATTTACGAGATATACAGTCAAGAAAATAAAGGGCAATGGTGATATATATGCGGATTAGACACCAAAAAAAAACATTCAACAAATGGCTACAATTTAAGAAATGTGTTTAGTGACGGGATTAGATTCCTAATTGATGGAGAAAGGTCTGGTGGCAAGAAAAGCTGCTTCTTGGAGGTTGTCAAGTGTTTTCGCTCCACGATTCCATTCTTGGGTGGTTGGTTTGGCCCTTGTTCCTGTAACTCGAATCCTTGCCCGGTATATCCCATTTTAATTTTACAGTATTGTGAACCTTACGCCTTTTTTACTCTCTGATCGAGGTTCTCGGTATTGAAAAATCTTCGTAAACTAAATAACACGTGTATATGTTGATTTTTAAGAGATATACAGTCAAGAAAATCAAGGGCAATGGTGATATATATGCGGATTAGACACCAAAAAAAACACTTAACAAATGGCTACAATTTAAGGAATGTGTTTAGTGATGACATCAGATTCCTAATTGATGGAGAAAGGTCTGGTGGTAAGAAAAGCTGCTTCTAGGAGGTTGTCAAATGTTTTCGCTCGACGATTCCATTCTTGGGTGGTTGGTTTGGCCCTTGTTCCTGTAACTCGAATCCTAGCCCGGTATATCCCATTTTAATCTTACACCATTGTGAACCTTACGCAGTTTTTACTCTCTGGTCGAGGTTCTCGGCATTGAAAAATCTTCGTAAACTAAATCACACGTGCATATGTTGATATTTAAGAGATATAGAGTCTAGAAAATCAAGGGTAATGGTGATATATATGCGGATTAGACACAAAAAAAAACACTCAACAAATGGCTACAATTTAAAGAATGTGTTTAGTGACGGCATCAGATTCCTAATTGATGGAGAAAGGTCAGGTGGTAAGAAAAGCTGCTTCTAGGAGGTTGTCAAGTGTTTTCGCTCGACGATTCCATTCTTGGGTCGTTGGTTTGGCCCATGTTCCTGTAACTCGAATCCTAGCCCGTTATATCCCATTTACATTTTACACCATTGTGAACCTTACGCCTTTTTTACTCTCTGATCGAGGTTCTCGGCATTGAAAAATCTTCGTAAACAAAATCACACGTGTATATGTTGATATTTAAGAGATATACAGTCAAGAAAATCAAGGGCAATGGTGATATATATGCGGTTTAAACACCAAAAAAAATCATTCAACAAATGGCTACAATTTAAGGAATGTGTTCTGTGACGGCATCAGATTCCTAATTGATGGAGAAAGGCGGGTGGTAAGAAAAGCTGCTTCTAGGAGGTTGTCAAGTGTTTTCGCACAACGATTCCATTCTTGGGTGGTTGGTTTGGCCCTTGTTCCTGTAACTCGAATCCTATCCCGGAATATCCCATTTTAATTTTACACCATTGTGAACCTTACGCCTTTTTTACTCTCTGATAGAGGTTCTCGGCATTGAAAAATCTTCTTAAACTAAATCACACGTGTATATGTTGACATTTAAGAGATATACAGACAAGAAAATCAAGGGCAATGGTGATATATATGCGGATTAGACACCAAAAAAAACACTCAACAAATGGGTACAATTTAAGGAATGTGTTTAGTGACGGCATCAGATTCCTAATTGATGGAGAAAGGTCTGGTGGAAAGAACAGCTGCTTCTAGGAGGTTGTCAAGTGTTTTCGCTCGACGATTCCATTCTTGGGTGGTTGGTTTGGCCCTTGTTCGTGTAACTTGAATCCTAGCCCGGTATATCCCATTTTAATCTTACACCATTGTGAACCTTACGCCTTTTTTACTCTCTGATCGAGGTTATCGGCATTGAAAAATCTTCGTAAACTAAATCACACGTATATATGTTGACATTTAAGAGATATACAGTCAAGAAAATCAAGGGCAATGGTGATATATATGCGGATTAGACACCAAAAAAAAACACTCAACAAATGGCTACAATTTAAGGAATGTGTTTAGTGACGGTATCAGATTCCTAATTAATGGAGAAAGGTCTGGTGGCAAGAAAAGCTGCTTCTAGGAGGTTGTCAAGTGTTTTCGCTAGACGATTCCATTCTTGGGTGGTTGGTTTGGCCCTTGTTCCTGTAACTTGAATCCTAGCCCGGTATATCCCATTTTAATGTTACTCCATTGTGAACCTTACGCTTTTTTTACTCTCTGATCGAGGTTCTCGGCTTTGAAAAATCTTCGTAAACTAAATCACACGTGTATATGTTGACATTTAAGAGATATACAGTCAAGAAAATCAAGGGCAATGGCGATATATATGCGGATTAGACACAAAAAAAAAACACTCAACAAATGGCTACAATTTAAGGAATGTGTTTAGTGACGGCATCAGATTCCTAATCGATGGAGAAAGGTCTGGTGGTAAGTAAAGCTGCTTCTAGGAGGTTGTCAAGTGTTTTCGCTCGACGATTCCAGTCTTGGGTGGTTGGTTTGGCCCTTGTTCCTGTGACTCGAATCCTAGCCCTGTATATTCCATTTTAATTTTACACCATTGTGAACCTTATTCCTTCTCTACTCTCTGATCGAGGTTCTCGGCATTAAAAAAATCTTCGTAATCTAAATCACACGTGTATATGTTGACATTTAAGAGATATACAGTCAAGAAAATCATGGGAAATGTTGATATATATGCGGATTAGACACAAAAAAAAAACACTCAACAAATGGCTACAACTTAAGGAATCTGTTTAGTGACGGCATCAGATTCCTAATTGATGGAGAAAGGTCTGGTGGCCAGAAAAGCTGCTTCTAGGAGGTTGTCAAGTGTTTTCGCTCGACGATTCCATTCTTGGGTGGTTGGTTTTGTCACACCCCCAAAATCCACCTGCGGAGTATCACCGCTCGGAGGCGTGACTGACCAGGATCCAGCCACCAATCATATAGAACAAGCAAGTAAGTAATTATAAAAGTTCAACCAGCACGATTGACATCCAAACAAAACATAGTTTAAGTTGCAAGCGGAAGCATAACGTTTAAAACCAAGACATAAGTTTAATTGTTTCAAAGTTTAACATGGCACACAGCTGTCCATGTCCCACAACGACTCTCTTCCATGCAAGCTCCAGCTAAGAACCTATAGACCTGCAAAGCATGTAGTAACGAGTCAACCACAAGTTGAGTGAGTTCACTGTTGGGTGTTCGTTTTAAGTTGTTTCAAAAACAGTTTCCTTTAACTGGCATCCTGCCGTGGGGGTTTCCCCATAGTTGAAAACGTGATTTGTTTAACCCAGTTACTCTGGCAATCCAGCCGTGGGGGCTACCCCATGTTTAGTTATCTGGCGTTTCGGCCGTGGGGGCTACCCCATGTATACACTAGACTCGTTACCATATCGACCGCTGACTGTAGTCATGTTTATGTGCCCTGAAACTGTCAATGTCTATCAGCATTGACATGCCCCAGATCCATTAGTTCACGCCCGTCCTCTGCGGCACGGTGTGAGGTTTGTCAGACCTAAATAGCGCTATCTAACTAATGACCCGCTCGCCATTGGCCCGGCGATTAAGTCGATATAAAAAGGAGGGACTTCGTGATAGAGTTTTGGTCTAGTACGAGTTATCTGTCCATGAGGACGAGGAATTACATTCCTGAACCAATACTGTCCTACCCAAGAAAGGACGAGGAATCCACGTTCCTTAACCCCATTCCCAACCCAGGGAATCCCATGCTTTGTAGAGGGTGTGAACTCACCTTGGTTTGCTCGGCAGATACACAGAAAGGTCAATCAAGTTGTAAGTGTCAACTACGTCCTAACATAGATACCATTCAAGTCAGGTTCATATCCAAGTAGTGCACTTATGTTCTACACGTATTGTACACAAGTAACAACCATGGCATACATGTCTTAGCATGGCAGTTCAACAACAGTTCGCAACAAGTTTCACAGTAACATTCACGTAACAACCAAAGTCCAAGTGTGCGGCCCAAACAGTTGGGCTCGTAATGGTATAACACACGTATTCAGCAACACATGAAGCCCATAAGTTCGGCCCAAACAGTTGAGCCCGTGAAAGTGCACAAGTCCAACTCAGTGAATGCATATATGTGGTCTCGAGTCGAGACTAGAGTTCTCGAGTCGAGACCGTGGGATCTCGGGTTAAAGCCCACGAGTTCTCGAGTCATGCATAAACTAGTCGAGACTAGGTGGTCTCGAGTCGCAACCGGACCCGCAACCGTGGTCTCGAGTCATGTTGTTTGTGTTGATGTTGTGTGGTCTCGAGTCGAGACTGAAGGTCTCAGCTGGAACATCTGCTGATTTCCGACATTGTACTATCCAATGGGATTTTGATTTCATGCAACATTGTGTACTATCCATACAAACATGTTTCTTTGTCTAACACTAACCGAAAATGGATCAAACACCTCAATTTCAAATATTCAAGGCACATTCATAGCATATTCATGTTGTTCTTCATATATTCAAGTAGTTCACCATGATCATTCAAACTTGTTCATCATATTTTAGGGTTTTTTAACATCAATCACAATCATAACATGAACAACAATAAAAACACTTGAACATACTCATCTAAGGGTTTCAAATCATCACATAACACCTCAAACTCGACCCTACACTAATCCGATTTCCACATACATGTAGCCGGTTTAACAAGCATTCGGTTCTTAGCACAAGGGTGTACAATCCGATTAACATGACATTATCTAATACACATACACAAGTCGATTTCATGAACATCAACAATTAATGGTTTAAATCATGTTTAGACACAAGATATCATTAACTCATCATGCGATATATCCGAAATCAAGACATGTTAGTCGAATAACATCATCACACACATCCGATTCACAAGAATATCATCATTCGTACAACTATTCTAGTTAAACCATGTCATCTACAACATCTATCAACAAGCATCATAAAACACTAACCGGTTGATGAGGAGTGTGTGAAGGAGAGTAAGTTTGTTGTCCGAAAGTTTCCGAGTGAAGAACACAAGCGAATCCTAAAGCTTGGCTTGCTATCCTTGATCCGACACAAGGGAAGAGGGTGGTGTTGCTAGGGTTTTAGTGGGAGAGAGTGTAGGAGTGTGTGTGTAGGAGAGTGTGTGTAAGTTGTCCAAGGATGGTAATGTTGGCTAACATCAAGGTTATATACTAGCTTCAAGTTGGTTCACCCTAGTGGGTTTTTGAGTGGATTAAATGAGGTGCGGCCCAACCGGCCCAACTGTTTCCTGTTCACTCGAGACCAAGTGGTCTCGAGTCGAGTCTATTGTGGTCTCGGTTCACTTATAATCATATTTAACGTACGTACATACAACACAACACATAATCACATAATTTTACTCATATCATTCATTAAACCAACAAGTTAACTAATCACATAACGTTCAAGCATGTTACATCGAGCTACGATGAAAGGTTCTAAATTTCGAGTTGTCACATCATCCCCAAGGTTCTAAATCACACGTGTATATGTCGACATTTAAGAGATATACAATCAAGAAAATCAAGGGCAATGGTGATATATATGCGGATTAGACACAAAAAAAAAACACTCAACAAATGGCTACAATTTAACGAATGTGTTTAGTGACGGCATCAGATTCCTAATTGATGGAGAAAGGTCTGGTGGCAAGTAAAGCTGCTTCTAGGAGGTTGTCAAGTGTCTTCGCTCGACGATTCCAGTCTTGGGTGGTTGGTTTGGCCCTTGTTCCTGTAACTCGAATCCTAGCCCTGTATATCCCATTTTAATCTTACACCATTGTGAACCTTATTCCTTCTTTACTCTCTGATCGAGGTTCTCGGCATTAAAAAATCTTCGTAATCTAAATCATACGTGTATATGTTGACATTTAAGAGATATACAGTCAAGAAAATCATGGGAAATGTTGATATATATGCGGATTAGACACAAAAAAAACACTCAACAAATTGCTACAATTTAAGAAATCTGTTTAGTGACGGCATCAGATTCCTAATTGTTGGAGAAATGTCTGGTGGCAAGAAAAGCTGGTTCTAGGAGGTTGTCAAGTGTTTTCGCTCGACGATTCCATTCTTGGGTGGTTGGTTTGGCCCTTATTACTGTAACTCGAATCTTAGCCCGGTGTATCCCATTTTAATTTTACACCATTGTGAACCTTACGCCTTTTTTACTCTCTGATCGAGGTTCTCGGCATTGAAAAATCTTCGTAAACTAAATCATACGTGTATATGTTGATATTTAAGAGATATACAGTCACGAAAATCAAGTGAAATGGTGATATATATGCGGATTAGACAACAAAAAAAACACTCAACAAATGGCTACAATTTAAGGAATGTGTTTAGTGACGGCATCAGATTCCTAATTGATGGAGAAAGGTCTGGTGGAAAGAACAGCTGCTTCTAGGAGGTTGTCAAGTGTTTTCACTCGATGATTCCATTCTTGGGTGGTTGGTTTGGCCCTTGATCCTGTAACTCGAATGCTAGCCCGGTATATCCCATTTTAATTTTACACCATTGTGAACCTTACGCTTTTTTTACTCTCTGATCAAGGTTCTCGGCATTGAAAAATCTTCGTAAACTAAATCACACGTGTATATGTTGATATTTATTAGATATACAGTCAAGAAAATCAAGGGCAATGGTGATATATATATGCGGATTAGATACCTAAGAAAAAACACTCAACAAATGGCTACAATTTAAGGAATGTGTTTAGTGACGGCATCAGATTCCTAATTGATGGAGAAAGGTCTGGTGGTAAGAAAAGCTGCTTCTAGGAGGTTGTCAAGTGTTTTCTCTCGACGATTCCATTCTTGGGTGGTTGGTTTGGTCGTTGTTCCTGTAACTCGAATCCTAGCCCGGTATATCCCATTTTAATCTTACACCATTGTGAACCTTACGCCTTTTTTACTCTCTGATCGAGGTTATCGGCATTGAAAAATCTTCGTAAACTAAATCACACGTATATATGTTGACATTTAAGAGATATACAGTCAAGAAAATCAAGGGCAATGGTGATATATATGCGGATTTGACACCAAAAAAAAACACTCAACAAATGGCTACAATTTAAGGAATATATTTAGTGACGGCATCAGATTCTTAATTGATGGAGAAAGGTCTGTGGCAAGAAAAGCTGCTTCTAGGAGGTTGTCAAGTGTTTTCGCTCGACGATTCCATTCTTGGGTGGTTGGTTTGGCCCTTGTTCCTGTAACTCGAATCCTAGCCCGGTATATCCCATTTTAATTTTACACCATTGTGAAACTTACGCCTTTTTTACTCTCTGATCGAGGTTCTTGGCATTGAAAAATCTTCGTAAACCAAATCACACGTGTATATGTTGATATTTAAGAGATATACAGTCAAGAAAATCAAGGGCAATGGTGATATATACGCGGATTAGACACCAAAAAAAAACACTCAACAAATGGCTACAATTTAAGGAATGCGTTTAGTGATGGCATCAGATTCCTAATTGATGGAGAAAGGTCTGGTGGTAAGAAAAGCTGCTTCTAGGAGGTTGTCAAGTGTTTTCGCTCGACGATTCCATTCTTGGGTGGGTGGTTTAGCCCTTGTTCCTGTAACTCGAATCCTAGCCCGGTATATCCCATTTTAATTTTACACCATTGTGAACCTTACGCCTTTTTACTCTCTGATCGAGGTTCTCGGGATTGAAAAATCTTTGTAAACTAAATCACACGTGTATATCTTGATATTTAAGAGATATACAGTCAAGAAAATCAAGGGTAATGGTGATATATATGCGGATTAAACACAAAAAAAAACACTCAACAAATGGCTACAATTTAAGGAATGTGTTTAGTGACGGCATCAGAATCCTAATTGATGGAGAAAGGTCTGGTGTAAAGAACAGCTGCTTCTAGGAGGTTGTCAAGTGTTTTCGCTCGACGATTCCATTCTTGGGTGGTTGGTTTGGCCCTTGATCTTGTAACTCGAATGCTAGCCCGGTATATCCCATTTTAATTTTACACCATTGTGAAGCTTACGCTTTTTTTACTCTCTGATCAAGGTTCTCGGCATTGAAAAATCTTCGTAAACTAAATCACACGTGTATATGTTGATATTTAAGAGATATACAGTCAAGAAAATCAAGGGCAATGGTGATATATATATGCGGATTAGACACCAAAGAAAGAACACTCAACAAATGGCTACAATTTAAGGAATGTGTTTAGTGACGGCATCAGATTCCTAATTGATGGAGAAAGGTGTGACACCCCAGGAAAATCTGGAAAACAACGCAACTTAACTAGCCTCCTCAGTAACCGCGCGCTAAATTTCGGGACGAAATTCTCTTAACAGGGGGAGAATGTGACAACCCTCAAAATCCCATGTATTCCGTACAAATTATTAATGATAATTAAAGTGTCTGACGACTGTGTGGAATTACTTAACTGCTTTCTGATATCTGTGTTATGCTTACACGTATTTGTTAATATGCTAAAGAATATGCTAAGGAATATGCTAAGGAATATGCTAAGGAATATGCTAGGAATATGCTAGGAATATGCTAGGAATATGCTAAGGAATATGCTAGGAATATGCTAGGAATATGCTAGGAATATGCTAGGAATATGCTTGGAATATGCTAGGAATATGCTATATGGAAGATCTTATAAATACCACCATTCCACCAAGCTCTCTCTTCTCTCCCTCTCCTTTCCCTTGTTCGGAAGCCACCTTCCACCATACTACCACCATCATCAAGCTCTTTTTCAATCATTCCTCATACATACAAAGGTGTAAGAGGTCCAACAACGAAGCTCGGTGCTCTCGGAAGTGGAAGGACCTCCTCCATTCGCTATTAACCACCACATTTCTTCACTCGAACTTCCCTAGCCTTGAGCTAGTGGTAAGAACTTAGATCCGTTCATTCTTTATGTTATTTTAGTGGTTAATAGATGTTAGAATGATAAAAAGTTAAGAAACTTTAAAGCTCATGAACAAGTCTTGAACATAATGTGTTAAGGTGTGGATAAAGAGAAGTTATGTGTGTAAATCATGTAGATCTTGTGTTATTATGATTATTGGTTGATTATTTGATGATTTGCTGATTAATATTAATATGTGATGTTGTTGCGGTCACTAAACTTGTTAACGGAATCATTCGAACAAGATTTAGAAGGATAAACATTGAAAATCAGAATCTGTCCTGGTTTTACAGCCAACTTCAGTTGGCTGTAAACGGGTCTTAAACTCAACGAAAAACCGATATTTTGAATCTAAAATATGTCATTATAAAATACGGTTCTAATGGCACCGGAATCGTAATTTTTGGACTCCGTTTACTATTTTTAAAGTGTTAATTTGTAACAGCAACTTAAGCTGAATTTTGACAGCAATAAATGGGTGCCGTACTTTCAGTCATAACCTGAGTTTTGTGATGAATCGGACCATGAAATTTGTACAGTAGATAACAACCTATGTATTTGTAATTACCCCACTGGAATTTCGTAAATCGGACACTCGATAAATTTTTAATAAATTTTTCCGTGGACTGTGGTCAGAAATACATAAATCTGAGTTCAGTCCGGAATATGAATTTTTATAAAATATTGGTAATGAACCGGACCCCGATATTTTTACACAATAAAATATGGAACGTTTATGAAATTCAGTAAAAATTTGGGAATTTTTGGAATAATTTAACTATTTTATTAAAATGTCCGAAAACAGCCGGTTTTGAATATAAATGCTGAAATGACATAAGTTATGACTCGCGTGTCTAAATGTCAAGTATGCTATCTGTGAATGATCTAATATGCTATATATGTTATGTGTATTATCGTATGTTTGATTATGAGTGGGGAATGGATGGGAAACATACATGGACATAAACAGTTAAAGTAATGCATGTTGTGTGATAGATACGTGTAGGAACTTTGTGTTTTATTTGAAAGCCACTAAGTGACTAACTGGTAAATTATACTAGGACGTGATTGACCGACCCTGACTGTTAGCTATATTGAGAATCTAACCAAGGAAACCGAGGTGAGTTCACACACTTTCTAAGGCATGGGATTCCCGGTGGTTTGGGAATGTGTTAAAGAATTAAAACTAAATCTACATATCCTCCTTGGGTAGGATATGTACGGCCATCCTCCATAGATTGGATGCCATTATTAATCCTACGAATTCTCCTGGTGCAGAATACGTACGTTGTGGTCCTCCTGGTGCAGGACAACAACCTTAAAACTAGCTAGACAAAACTCTATCATGAAGTCCCTCAATTTATATCGACTTAATCGCCGAGGCCAATGGCGAGCGGGTCATTAGTTAATAGCGCTATTAGGTTTAACAAACCTCACACCGTGCCGGTAGGACGGGCGTGTACTAATGGACTATGGCAGATTGTCAGTGATGATAGACACTGATATAGGGCACAACTTATTTGCGTAGCAGTCGATATCATTCCGTCTAGTAGTTCAAACGGGGAAAACCCCCACTGATCATGGTTATGGATTGGGTAAAGAAAAAGGAAATGGTTAAACATACTTTCAACTACGGGGTAACCCCCACGGAAAATAAGCCAACGAAAGTCAAACCACGTTTTTCAGAAACAACTTAAAACCAAACAACCAAACGTGAACTCACTCAACTTTGTTGTTGACTAGTTGTTACATGCCTTACAGGTCGCTAAATGCTTGGAGCTTGCACGGGGAAGGAGTCGTTGTGGTGTACGGACGGTTATGTTCCGTGCTTAATATTTAAATCCTTATGAACTTACTAAACTTGCGTTTTGAAACTTTAACTTATGAACTATGGACTTATGCTTTTGAACTCACGTTTATGCTTCCGCTGTTTAAACCAAACAAGGTTAACTAGCTTTGGTCACCAATCGTATTATGTTTGGTTTTATTTACTTAATTACGATGTTCAATATGATTGGTGGCTCGATCCTGGTCACGTCACGCCTCCAAGCGGTGATACCCCGCATGGTGGATTTTGGGGGTGTGACAGATTGGTATCAGAGCCATTGGTTATAGTGAACTTGGTTTTAAAAAGAGAAAAGCTTTTTGATAAAACCAGACTATAACCTGTACAGTGCTCAACGATCCACAACGACGCTTTGCTCCACGTGCAAGGCCCAACACCCTAGGTGATATGATTTAAGTTTATATTTCTCACTTGCTAGATTACTTTTGTCCAGTGTGGTGTTTATGGTGTGTTTATTTAGGGTAGTAGCATGCTGTCTATTAGCCCTACTGCGTTCTTTATGATATGTAATTGTTTACTTGAAATTTGACAAGTGGTGGTCAAATTCTTTTCTGATTTCTTGACACCCCGCTACGACAACTGTTTATGCATTCTATCTATTTACACGCTTAACTCGACATGGCGTCACCATCTGACCCTCCGTACATTCGGCTTGTACTTCAACATTCACGAAGACCAGACCTGGCTCAAACGAACTCGGGTTTTGGAGAACTATACCCACGCATCCCCCTATGACAGACCTCATCATCTCCACTGGTCGTCGTTACCAGAAACAAAGCAGCCACGGTTACGCACGTTCGTCGCTTTGGAACTCGCAACCCTACCAACCAAACTCCATTTTGGACAAGTGATATACTTCCGTGATCGTAAGGCAACGAACTTCCCTTTTCATGTCGTGCCGCCACACCTCACTACTAGAATTGCTTCTAAGCGACATATTACTTGGTTGAATTCTTCTGTTATTGGTGGACCCCTGTTTTCGCTCAATTCTTCGCATGAACCTCAGTAATTCCCTGTTTCTTTGATTGGCAACTGATTTAACGAAACGCCAACAACCACACCACGATTTCCACCGATCACAAGATTACCCCCATTACCTTATTGGGTGGTTAATGCTTCTTCTACTTGATTTACTCCTTCGAAAACCCAACCTAGCGAATGGATGCCCTTACTGATGGGATAGTCTTCAGGACGCTCAAAGACGGAGATATGGATCACTCAACCTACAGGCGAACACGATAATCTATAAGCTTACCTGATCCACCTTACACTATAAGAAATCATTCCATGACAGTCTTCTTAAATACGCGGAATCTTTACACTAGCTTTTGTACCTACACATGATTGTTGATTTATGTTATGTCTAATTTCTACCATTTGCTTAGACCAAACCGTCATTCTCCTACCACAGTGACATTTCGTTCTCGCTTCCCCATGCAAAGACGCTGAAACGAACACCCTCTAGCATAGAGAGTTTGGAAGGCTCGACTCTCGATCCTTGGTGATCACTCCCTGAAACCTTGAGGGCGACGCGAGGAACAATCCCAACGTTGTGATGGGTAAGTTTCCTCTGGATGATTTCTTCATTTCTGTTTTATTCGATTCGGGTGCCGATACTAGTTATGTGTCCTTAAAATTTAGCCAAATGCTTAAGCGCACTCCAACACTTCTGAACACCAAACACATGGTAGAACTAGCTAACGGTAAAAGTCTTGAAGCCACACACGTAGTAAAAGGTCGTAACCTCGTCTTAGCTGGTCAGACTTTCTCTATCGATCTTATTCCTATCACACTGGGTAGTTTTGACGTCGTTATTGGGATGGATTGGCTATCTCATCATCAAGCGGAGATTGTTTGCAAGGAGAAAATCGTCCGCATTCCTCGTTCTGGTGAAGAATCCCTCGTGATCCATGGCGACAAGAGTGGTGCTGTTGTAGGCATTATCTCATTTCTTAAGGCCCAAAAGTGTTTGCGAAAGGGCCATACTGCCATTCTAGCACTCGTTACTGACACATCCACGGAAGAGAAGAGAATTGAAGACATCCCTATTGTGCGCGAGTTTCCCGAGGTATTTCCTGAGGAATTACCTGGTCTTCCGCCTCATCGCCAAGTTGAGTTTCAAATCGAGCTAGCTCCTGGAGCAGCGCCAGTAGCTCGAGCACCATATCATCTAGCTCCATCAGAACTCGAAGAATTGTCTACGCAACTACAAGAACTCTTGGAAAAGGGTTTCATACGTCCTAGCTCTTCGCCCTGGGGAGCTCCAGTCTTGTTTGTGAAGAAGAAAGATGGTACTTTCAGAATGTGTATTGACTATCGCGAGCTCAACAAGGTGACTATGAAGAATCGTTATCCTCTTCCACGTATTGACGACTTATTCGACCAGCTGCAAGGGTCGAGCTATTACTCTAAGATTGATTTGAGATCGGGATACCATCAGCTGAGAGTCCAAGATGAGGACGTCTCCAAAACAGCATTCAGAACTCGCTACGGCCATTACGAGTTTCTGGTTATGCCATTCGGGCTGACGAATGCACCAGCGGTCTTCAAGAATCTCATGAACCGAGTATGCAAGCCTTACCTGGATAAGTTCGTTATTGTGTTCATCGACGATATCCTGATCTATTCCAAGAGTCAGGAGGAACACGAGCAGCACCTACGACTTATGCTGGAACTTCTTCGAAAAGAGCAGTTGTATGCCAAGTTTTCAAAATGTGACTTCTGGCTTCGCGAAGTCCACTTTCTAGGCCATGTGGTAAACAAGGATGGAATTCATGTGGATCCATCTAAGGTTGAATCGATCAAGAATTGGCCTGCACCCCGTACACCAACAGAAATCCGCCAATTCTTGGGTTTGGCAGGATACTACAGAAGGTTTATCAAAGATTTCTCCAAGATTGCGCAACCTCTTACTTCACTGACCCAGAAGGGTGTCATCTATCGTTGGGGTGATGCCCAAGAGTCCGCATTTCAGCACTTGAAGGATAGACTTTGTAGCGCGCCTATCCTCTCATTGCCTGAAGGCACAGATGATTTTGTGGTTTACTGCGATGCTTCCATCCAAGGACTTGGTTGCGTGTTGATGCAACGTGACAAGGTCATTGCCTACGCATCACGCCAACTCAAGGTTCACGAAAGAAATTACACTACTCACGATCTGGAGCTGGGAGCAGTTGTATTCGCGCTTAAGATATGGAGACATTACCTGTACGGTACCAAGTGCACCATTTACACCGATCACAGGAGTCTCGAGCATATCTTCAAGCAAAAGGAGTTAAACATGCGTCAACGCTGATGGGTTGAGCTCTTGAACGATTATGAATGCGCAATCAAGTATCACCCGGGCAAAGCCAATGTTGTGGCCGACGCCCTCAGTCGAAAGGAGACCATACCTAAGCATGTACGTGCATTACAGCTTACCATTCACTCTAGCCTTCCTGCTCAAATTCGTGATGCTCAGGTTGAAGCATTAAAAGCAGAGAACATCAGGGCTGAATCCTTACGAGGATCGAGGCAGCGGCTAGAACAAAAGGAAGACGGTGCCTACTATGTTAACGGACGCATCTGGGTTCCACTTTATGGAAACTTACGCGAGCTTGTGATGGACGAAGCTCACAAGTCTCGTTATTCGGTACATCCTGGTTCGGATAAGATGTACCACGACCTAAAGACTACGTATTGGTGGCCTGGCATGAAGGCCCACATAGCAACCTACGTCAGTAAGTGCTTGACTTATGCGAGAGTCAAGACTGAATATCAGAAACCATCAGGCCTACTCCAACAACCAGAGATCCCGACGTGGAAATGAGAGCAAATTTCCATGGATTTCGTTACTGGTCTACCTAGATCTCAACGCGGAAACGATACCATTGGGGTGATCGTAGATCGACTGACCAAGTCTGCACATTTTCTGGCTATCAAAGAAACGGATAAGTTTTCTACTCTTGCAGACATTTACCTAAAAGAAGTGGTGTCAAGGCGCGGAATGCCAACCTCCATCATTTCTGATCGTGACGCGCGTTTTACTTCTGAACTGTGGCAAGCAATGCACAAGTCTTTTGGCTCACGTTTAGATATGAGCACCGCGTATCACACACATACGGATGAGCAATCCGAACGCACCATCCAAACCCTTGAAGACATGCTTCGGGCATGTGAAATCGACTTCGGCAATGGCTGGGAGAAGCACCTCCCGCTAGTGGAGTTCTCATATAACAACAGCTACCACACCAGCATCCAAGCCGCTCCGTTTGAGACATTGTACGGACGCAAATGCCGATCACCTCTCTGTTGGGCAGAAGTTGGTGACAGCCAAATCACTGGCCCAGAACTTGTGGTAGATACCACCGAGAAAATTGCTCAGATACGACAGCGAATAGCGGCAGCTCGTGATCGTCAGAAAAGCTATGCTGATAAGGGAAGAAAACCACTCGAGCTCCAGGTTGGGGATCGAGTGCTACTCAAAGTCTCACCTTGGAAAGGTGTAGTCCGCTTTGGCAAACGAGGCAAACTCAATCCGCGTTATGTTGGACCATTTGAAGTCATTGAGAAAATTGGCAAAGTCGCCTATAGGTTGAATCTACCTGAAGAACTCAGCGGAGTTCACAATGTTTTCCACGTGTCAAATCTGAAGAAGTGTCTGTCAGATGAAACCCTCATAGTTCCTCTTAAGGAACTCACTATCGACGACCAGCTGCGATTCGTCGAGGAACCAGTAGAGATTACGGATCGAGATGTTAAGATCCTCAAGCATACCAGGATACCTCTGGTCCGAGTTCGTTGGAATGCTCGTCGTGGCCCAGAGTATACATGGGAACGAGAAGACCAAATGAAACTCAAGTATCCCCAACTGTTTAAGAAAAACGCAACCACTACTGAGGCTGAAGCTACTGCAGAATTTCGGGACGAAATTCCAAATCAACGGGGGGATGATGTGACACCCCAGGAAAATCTGGAAAACAACGCAACTTAACTAGCCTCCTCAGTAACCGCGCGCTAAATTTCGGGACGAAATTCTCTTAACAGGGGGAGAATGTGACAACCCTCAAAATCCCATGTATTCCGTACAAATTATTAATGATAATTAAAGTGTCTGACGATTGTGTGGAATTACTTAACTGCTTTCTGATATCTGTGTTATGCTTACACGTATTTGTTAATATGCTAAAGAATATGCTAAGGAATATGCTAAGGAATATGCTAAGGAATATGCTAGGAATATGCTAGGAATATGCTAGGAATATGCTAAGGAATATGCTAGGAATATGCTAGGAATATGCTAGGAATATGCTAGGAATATGCTTGGAATATGCTAGGAATATGCTATATGGAAGATCTTATAAATACCACCATTCCACCAAGCTCTCTCTTCTCTCCCTCTCCTTTCCCTTGTTCGGCAGCCACCTTCCACCATACTACCACCATCATCAAGCTCTTTTTCAATCATTCCTCATACATACAAAGGTGTAAGAGGTCCAACAACGAAGCTCGGTGCTCTCGGAAGTGGAAGGACCTCCTCCATTCGCTATTAACCACCACATTTCTTCACTCGAACTTCCCTAGCCTTGAGCTAGTGGTAAGAACTTAGATCCGTTCATTCTTTATGTTATTTTAGTGGTTAATAGATGTTAGAATGATAAAAAGTTAAGAAACTTTAAAGCTCATGAACAAGTCTTGAACATAATGTGTTAAGGTGTGGATAAAGAGAAGTTATGTGTGTAAATCATGTAGATCTTGTGTTATTATGATTATTGGTTGATTATTTGATGATTTGCTGATTAATATTAATATGTGATGTTGTTGCGGTCACTAAACTTGTTAACGGAATCATTCGAACAAGATTTAGAAGGATAAACATTGAAAATCAGAATCTGTCCTGGTTTTACAGCCAACTTCAGTTGGCTGTAAACGGGTCTTAAACTCAACGAAAAACCGATATTTTGAATCTAAAATATGTCATTATAAAATACGGTTCTAATGGCACCGGAATCGTAATTTTTGGACTCCGTTTACTATTTTTAAAGTGTTAATTTGTAACAGCAACTTAAGCTGAATTTTGACAGCAATAAATGGGTGCCGTACTTTCAGTCATAACCTGAGTTTTGTGATGAATCGGACCATGAAATTTGTACAGTAGATAACAACCTATGTATTTGTAATTACCCCACTGGAATTTCGTAAATCGGACACTCGATAAATTTTTAATAAATTTTTCCGTGGACTGTGGTCAGAAATACATAAATCTGAGTTCAGTCCGGAATATGAATTTTTATAAAATATTGGTAATGAACCGGACCCCGATATTTTTACACAATAAAATATGGAACGTTTATGAAATTCAGTAAAAATTTGGGAATTTTTGGAATAATTTAACTATTTTATTAAAATGTCCGAAAACAGCCGGTTTTGAATATAAATGCTGAAATGACATAAGTTATGACTCGCGTGTCTAAATGTCAAGTATGCTATCTGTGAATGATCTAATATGCTATATATGTTATGTGTATTATCGTATGTTTGATTATGAGTGGGGAATGGATGGGAAACATACATGGACATAAACAGTTAAAGTAATGCATGTTGTGTGATAGATACGTGTAGGAACTTTGTGTTTTATTTGAAAGCCACTAAGTGACTAACTGGTAAATTATACTAGGACGTGATTGACCGACCCTGACTGTTAGCTATATTGAGAATCTAACCAAGGAAACCGAGGTGAGTTCACACACTTTCTAAGGCATGGGATTCCCGGTGGTTTGGGAATGTGTTAAAGAATTAAAACTAAATCTACATATCCTCCTTGGGTAGGATATGTACGGCCATCCTCCATAGATTGGATGCCATTATTAATCCTACGAATTCTCCTGGTGCAGAATACGTACGTTGTGGTCCTCCTGGTGCAGGACAACAACCTTAAAACTAGCTAGACAAAACTCTATCATGAAGTCCCTCAATTTATATCGACTTAATCGCCGAGGCCAATGGCGAGCGGGTCATTAGTTAATAGCGCTATTAGGTTTAACAAACCTCACACCGTGCCGGTAGGACGGGCGTGTACTAATGGACTATGGCAGATTGTCAGTGATGATAGACACTGATATAGGGCACAACTTATTTGCGTAGCAGTCGATATCATTCCGTCTAGTAGTTCAAACGGGGAAAACCCCCACTGATCATGGTTATGGATTGGGTAAAGAAAAAGGAAATGGTTAAACATACTTTCAACTACGGGGTAACCCCCACGGAAAATAAGCCAACGAAAGTCAAACCACGTTTTTCAGAAACAACTTAAAACCAAACAACCAAACGTGAACTCACTCAACTTTGTTGTTGACTAGTTGTTACATGCCTTACAGGTCGCTAAATGCTTGGAGCTTGCACGGGGAAGGAGTCGTTGTGGTGTACGGACGGTTATGTTCCGTGCTTAATATTTAAATCCTTATGAACTTACTAAACTTGCGTTTTGAAACTTTAACTTATGAACTATGGACTTATGCTTTTGAACTCACGTTTATGCTTCCGCTGTTTAAACCAAACAAGGTTAACTAGCTTTGGTCACCAATCGTATTATGTTTGGTTTTATTTACTTAATTACGATGTTCAATATGATTGGTGGCTCGATCCTGGTCACGTCACGCCTCCAAGCGGTGATACCCCGCATGGTGGATTTTGGGGGTGTGACAGATTGGTATCAGAGCCATTGGTTATAGTGAACTTGGTTTTAAAAAGAGAAAAGCTTTTTGATAAAACCAGACTATAACCTGTACAGTGCTCAACGATCCACAACGACGCTTCGCTCCACGTGCAAGGCCCAACACCCTAGGTGATATGATTTAAGTTTATATTTCTCACTTGCTAGATTACTTTTGTCCAGTGTGGTGTTTATGGTGTGTTTATTTAGGGTAGTAGCATGCTGTCTATTAGCCCTACTGCGTTCTTTATGATATGTAATTGTTTACTTGAAATTTGACAAGTGGTGGTCAAATTCTTTTCTGATTTCTTGACACCCCGCTACGACAACTGTTTATGCATTCTATCTATTTACACGCTTAACTCGACATGGCGTCACCATCTGACCCTCCGTACATTCGGCTTGTACTTCAACATTCACGAAGACCAGACCTGGCTCAAACGAACTCGGGTTTTGGAGAACTATACCCACGCATCCCCCTATGACAGACCTCATCATCTCCACTGGTCGTCGTTACCAGAAACAAAGCAGCCACGGTTACGCACGTTCGTCGCTTTGGAACTCGCAACCCTACCAACCAAACTCCATTTTGGACAAGTGATATACTTCCGTGATCGTAAGGCAACGAACTTCCCTTTTCATGTCGTGCCGCCACACCTCACTACTAGAATTGCTTCTAAGCGACATATTACTTGGTTGAATTCTTCTGTTATTGGTGGACCCCTGTTTTCGCTCAATTCTTCGCATGAACCTCAGTAATTCCCTGTTTCTTTGATTGGCAACTGATTTAACGAAACGCCAACAACCACACCACGATTTCCACCGATCACAAGATTACCCCCATTACCTTATTGGGTGGTTAATGCTTCTTCTACTTGATTTACTCCTTCGAAAACCCAACCTAGCGAATGGATGCCCTTACTGATGGGATAGTCTTCAGGACGCTCAAAGACGGAGATATGGATCACTCAACCTACAGGCGAACACGATAATCTATAAGCTTACCTGATCCACCTTACACTATAAGAAATCATTCCATGACAGTCTTCTTAAATACGCGGAATCTTTACACTAGCTTTTGTACCTACACATGATTGTTGATTTATGTTATGTCTAATTTCTACCATTTGCTTAGACCAAACCGTCATTCTCCTACCACAGTGACATTTCGTTCTCGCTTCCCCATGCAAAGACGCTGAAACGAACACCCTCTAGCATAGAGAGTTTGGAAGGCTCGACTCTCGATCCTTGGTGATCACTCCCTGAAACCTTGAGGGCGACGCGAGGAACAATCCCAACGTTGTGATGGGTAAGTTTCCTCTGGATGATTTCTTCATTTCTGTTTTATTCGATTCGGGTGCCGATACTAGTTATGTGTCCTTAAAATTTAGCCAAATGCTTAAGCGCACTCCAACACTTCTGAACACCAAACACATGGTAGAACTAGCTAACGGTAAAAGTCTTGAAGCCACACACGTAGTAAAAGGTCGTAACCTCGTCTTAGCTGGTCAGACTTTCTCTATCGATCTTATTCCTATCACACTGGGTAGTTTTGACGTCGTTATTGGGATGGATTGGCTATCTCATCATCAAGCGGAGATTGTTTGCAAGGAGAAAATCGTCCGCATTCCTCGTTCTGGTGAAGAATCCCTCGTGATCCATGGCGACAAGAGTGGTGCTGTTGTAGGCATTATCTCATTTCTTAAGGCCCAAAAGTGTTTGCGAAAGGGCCATACTGCCATTCTAGCACTCGTTACTGACACATCCACGGAAGAGAAGAGAATTGAAGACATCCCTATTGTGCGCGAGTTTCCCGAGGTATTTCCTGAGGAATTACCTGGTCTTCCGCCTCATCGCCAAGTTGAGTTTCAAATCGAGCTAGCTCCTGGAGCAGCGCCAGTAGCTCGAGCACCATATCATCTAGCTCCATCAGAACTCGAAGAATTGTCTACGCAACTACAAGAACTCTTGGAAAAGGGTTTCATACGTCCTAGCTCTTCGCCCTGGGGAGCTCCAGTCTTGTTTGTGAAGAAGAAAGATGGTACTTTCAGAATGTGTATTGACTATCGCGAGCTCAACAAGGTGACTATGAAGAATCGTTATCCTCTTCCACGTATTGACGACTTATTCGACCAGCTGCAAGGGTCGAGCTATTACTCTAAGATTGATTTGAGATCGGGATACCATCAGCTGAGAGTCCAAGATGAGGACGTCTCCAAAACAGCATTCAGAACTCGCTACGGCCATTACGAGTTTCTGGTTATGCCATTCGGGCTGACGAATGCACCAGCGGTCTTCAAGAATCTCATGAACCGAGTATGCAAGCCTTACCTGGATAAGTTCGTTATTGTGTTCATCGACGATATCCTGATCTATTCCAAGAGTCAGGAGGAACACGAGCAGCACCTACGACTTATGCTGGAACTTCTTCGAAAAGAGCAGTTGTATGCCAAGTTTTCAAAATGTGACTTCTGGCTTCGCGAAGTCCACTTTCTAGGCCATGTGGTAAACAAGGATGGAATTCATGTGGATCCATCTAAGGTTGAATCGATCAAGAATTGGCCTGCACCCCGTACACCAACAGAAATCCGCCAATTCTTGGGTTTGGCAGGATACTACAGAAGGTTTATCAAAGATTTCTCCAAGATTGCGCAACCTCTTACTTCACTGACCCAGAAGGGTGTCATCTATCGTTGGGGTGATGCCCAAGAGTCCGCATTTCAGCACTTGAAGGATAGACTTTGTAGCGCGCCTATCCTCTCATTGCCTGAAGGCACAGATGATTTTGTGGTTTACTGCGATGCTTCCATCCAAGGACTTGGTTGCGTGTTGATGCAACGTGACAAGGTCATTGCCTACGCATCACGCCAACTCAAGGTTCACGAAAGAAATTACACTACTCACGATCTGGAGCTGGGAGCAGTTGTATTCGCGCTTAAGATATGGAGACATTACCTGTACGGTACCAAGTGCACCATTTACACCGATCACAGGAGTCTCGAGCATATCTTCAAGCAAAAGGAGTTAAACATGCGTCAACGCTGATGGGTTGAGCTCTTGAACGATTATGAATGCGCAATCAAGTATCACCCGGGCAAAGCCAATGTTGTGGCCGACGCCCTCAGTCGAAAGGAGACCATACCTAAGCATGTACGTGCATTACAGCTTACCATTCACTCTAGCCTTCCTGCTCAAATTCGTGATGCTCAGGTTGAAGCATTAAAAGCAGAGAACATCAGGGCTGAATCCTTACGAGGATCGAGGCAGCGGCTAGAACAAAAGGAAGACGGTGCCTACTATGTTAACGGACGCATCTGGGTTCCACTTTATGGAAACTTACGCGAGCTTGTGATGGACGAAGCTCACAAGTCTCGTTATTCGGTATATCCTGGTTCGGATAAGATGTACCACGACCTAAAGACTACGTATTGGTGGCCTGGCATGAAGGCCCACATAGCAACCTACGTCAGTAAGTGCTTGACTTATGCGAGAGTCAAGACTGAATATCAGAAACCATCAGGCCTACTCCAACAACCAGAGATCCCGACGTGGAAATGAGAGCAAATTTCCATGGATTTCGTTACTGGTCTACCTAGATCTCAACGCGGAAACGATACCATTGGGGTGATCGTAGATCGACTGACCAAGTCTGCACATTTTCTGGCTATCAAAGAAACGGATAAGTTTTCTACTCTTGCAGACATTTACCTAAAAGAAGTGGTGTCAAGGCGCGGAATGCCAACCTCCATCATTTCTGATCGTGACGCGCGTTTTACTTCTGAACTGTGGCAAGCAATGCACAAGTCTTTTGGCTCACGTTTAGATATGAGCACCGCGTATCACACACATACGGATGAGCAATCCGAACGCACCATCCAAACCCTTGAAGACATGCTTCGGGCATGTGAAATCGACTTCGGCAATGGCTGGGAGAAGCACCTCCCGCTAGTGGAGTTCTCATATAACAACAGCTACCACACCAGCATCCAAGCCGCTCCGTTTGAGACATTGTACGGACGCAAATGCCGATCACCTCTCTGTTGGGCAGAAGTTGGTGACAGCCAAATCACTGGCCCAGAACTTGTGGTAGATACCACCGAGAAAATTGCTCAGATACGACAGCGAATAGCGGCAGCTCGTGATCGTCAGAAAAGCTATGCTGATAAGGGAAGAAAACCACTCGAGCTCCAGGTTGGGGATCGAGTGCTACTCAAAGTCTCACCTTGGAAAGGTGTAGTCCGCTTTGGCAAACGAGGCAAACTCAATCCGCGTTATGTTGGACCATTTGAAGTCATTGAGAAAATTGGCAAAGTCGCCTATAGGTTGAATCTACCTGAAGAACTCAGCGGAGTTCACAATGTTTTCCACGTGTCAAATCTGAAGAAGTGTCTGTCAGATGAAACCCTCATAGTTCCTCTTAAGGAACTCACTATCGACGACCAGCTGCGATTCGTCGAGGAACCAGTAGAGATTACGGATCGAGATGTTAAGATCCTCAAGCATACCAGGATACCTCTGGTCCGAGTTCGTTGGAATGCTCGTCGTGGCCCAGAGTATACATGGGAACGAGAAGACCAAATGAAACTCAAGTATCCCCAACTGTTTAAGAAAAACGCAACCACTACTGAGGCTGAAGCTACTGCAGAATTTCGGGACGAAATTCCAAATCAACGGGGGGATGATGTGACACCCCAGGAAAATCTGGAAAACAACGCAACTTAACTAGCCTCCTCAGTAACCGCGCGCTAAATTTCGGGACGAAATTCTCTTAACAGGGGGAGAATGTGACAACCCTCAAAATCCCATGTATTCCGTACAAATTATTAATGATAATTAAAGTGTCTGACGATTGTGTGGAATTACTTAACTGCTTTCTGATATCTGTGTTATGCTTACACGTATTTGTTAATATGCTAAAGAATATGCTAAGGAATATGCTAAGGAATATGCTAAGGAATATGCTAGGAATATGCTAGGAATATGCTAGGAATATGCTAAGGAATATGCTAGGAATATGCTAGGAATATGCTAGGAATATGCTTGGAATATGCTAGGAATATGCTATATGGAAGATCTTATAAATACCACCATTCCACCAAGCTCTCTCTTCTCTCCCTCTCCTTTCCCTTGTTCGGCAGCCACCTTCCACCATACTACCACCATCATCAAGCTCTTTTTCAATCATTCCTCATACATACAAAGGTGTAAGAGGTCCAACAACGAAGCTCGGTGCTCTCGGAAGTGGAAGGACCTCCTCCATTCGCTATTAACCACCACATTTCTTCACTCGAACTTCCCTAGCCTTGAGCTAGTGGTAAGAACTTAGATCCGTTCATTCTTTATGTTATTTTAGTGGTTAATAGATGTTAGAATGATAAAAAGTTAAGAAACTTTAAAGCTCATGAACAAGTCTTGAACATAATGTGTTAAGGTGTGGATAAAGAGAAGTTATGTGTGTAAATCATGTAGATCTTGTGTTATTATGATTATTGGTTGATTATTTGATGATTTGCTGATTAATATTAATATGTGATGTTGTTGCGGTCACTAAACTTGTTAACGGAATCATTCGAACAAGATTTAGAAGGATAAACATTGAAAATCAGAATCTGTCCTGGTTTTACAGCCAACTTCAGTTGGCTGTAAACGGGTCTTAAACTCAACGAAAAACCGATATTTTGAATCTAAAATATGTCATTATAAAATACGGTTCTAATGGCACCGGAATCGTAATTTTTGGACTCCGTTTACTATTTTTAAAGTGTTAATTTGTAACAGCAACTTAAGCTGAATTTTGACAGCAATAAATGGGTGCCGTACTTTCAGTCATAACCTGAGTTTTGTGATGAATCGGACCATGAAATTTGTACAGTAGATAACAACCTATGTATTTGTAATTACCCCACTGGAATTTCGTAAATCGGACACTCGATAAATTTTTAATAAATTTTTCCGTGGACTGTGGTCAGAAATACATAAATCTGAGTTCAGTCCGGAATATGAATTTTTATAAAATATTGGTAATGAACCGGACCCCGATATTTTTACACAATAAAATATGGAACGTTTATGAAATTCAGTAAAAATTTGGGAATTTTTGGAATAATTTAACTATTTTATTAAAATGTCCGAAAACAGCCGGTTTTGAATATAAATGCTGAAATGACATAAGTTATGACTCGCGTGTCTAAATGTCAAGTATGCTATCTGTGAATGATCTAATATGCTATATATGTTATGTGTATTATCGTATGTTTGATTATGAGTGGGGAATGGATGGGAAACATACATGGGCATAAACAGTTAAAGTAATGCATGTTGTGTGATAGATACGTGTAGGAACTTTGTGTTTTATTTGAAAGCCACTAAGTGACTAACTGGTAAATTATACTAGGACGTGATTGACCGACCCTGACTGTTAGCTATATTGAGAATCTAACCAAGGAAACCGAGGTGAGTTCACACACTTTCTAAGGCATGGGATTCCCGGTGGTTTGGGAATGTGTTAAAGAATTAAAACTAAATCTACATATCCTCCTTGGGTAGGATATGTACGGCCATCCTCCATAGATTGGATGCCATTATTAATCCTACGAATTCTCCTGGTGCAGAATACGTACGTTGTGGTCCTCCTGGTGCAGGACAACAACCTTAAAACTAGCTAGACAAAACTCTATCATGAAGTCTCTCAATTTATATCGACTTAATCGCCGAGGCCAATGGCGAGCGGGTCATTAGTTAATAGCGCTATTAGGTTTAACAAACCTCACACCGTGCCGGTAGGACGGGCGTGTACTAATGGACTATGGCAGATTGTCAGTGATGATAGACACTGATATAGGGCACAACTTATTTGCGTAGCAGTCGATATCATTCCGTCTAGTAGTTCAAACGGGGAAAACCCCCACTGATCATGGTTATGGATTGGGTAAAGAAAAAGGAAATGGTTAAACATACTTTCAACTACGGGGTAACCCCCACGGCAAATAAGCCAACGAAAGTCAAACCACGTTTTTCAGAAACAACTTAAAACCAAACAACCAAACAACCAAACGTGAACTCACTCAACTTTGTTGTTGACTAGTTGTTACATGCCTTACAGGTCGCTAAATGCTTGGAGCTTGCACGGGGAAGGAGTCGTTGTGGTGTACGGACGGTTATGTTCCGTGCTTAATATTTAAATCCTTATGAACTTACTAAACTTGCGTTTTGAAACTTTAACTTATGAACTATGGACTTATGCTTTTGAACTCACGTTTATGCTTCCGCTGTTTAAACCAAACAAGGTTAACTAGCTTTGGTCACCAATCGTATTATGTTTGGTTTTATTTACTTAATTACGATGTTCAATATGATTGGTGGCTCGATCCTGGTCACGTCACGCCTCCAAGCGGTGATACCCCGCATGGTGGATTTTGGGGGTGTGACAAAAGGTCTGGTGGAAAGAACAGCTGCTTCTAGGAGGTTGTCAAGTGTTTTCGCTCGATGATTCCATTCTTGGGTGGTTGGTTTGGCCCTTGATCCTGTAACTCGAATGCTAGCCCGGTATATCCCATTTTAATTTTACACCATTGTGAACCTTACGCTTTTTTTACTCTCTGATCAAGGTTCTCGGCATTGAAAAATCTTCGTAAACTAAATCACACGTGTATATGTTGATATTTAAGAGATATACAGTCAAGAAAATCAAGGGCAATGGTGATATATATATGCGGATTAGACACCAAAGAAAGAACACTCAACAAATGGCTACAATTTAAGGAATGTGTTTAGTGACGGCATCAGATTCCTAATTGATGGAGAAAGGTCTGGTGGTAAGAAAAGCTGCTTCGAGGAGGTTGTCAAGTGTTTTCGCTCGATGATTCCATTCTTGGGTGGTTGGTTTGGCCCTTGTTCCTGTAACTCGAATCCTAGCCCGGTATATCCCATTTTAATCTTACACCATTGTGAACCTTACGCCTTTTTTACTCTCTGATCGAGGTTATCGGCATTGAAAAATCTTCGTAAACTAAATCACACGTATATATGTTGACATTTAAGAGATATACAGTCAAGAAAATCAAGGGCAATGGTGATATATATGCGCATTAGACACCAAAAAAAAAACACTCAACAAATGGCTTCAATTTAAGGAATGTGTTTAGTGACGGCATCAGATTCCTAATTGATGGAGAAAGGTCTGGTGGTAAGAAAAGCTGCTTCTAGGAGGTTGTCAAGTGTTTTCGCTCGACGATTCCATTCTTGGGTGGGTGGTTTGGCCCTTGTTAGTGTAACTCGAATCCTAGCCCGGTATATCCCATTTTAATCTTACACCATTCTGAACCTTACGCCTTTTTACTCTCTGAACGAGGTTCTCGGGATTGAAAAATCTTTGTAAACTAAATCACACGTATATATGTTGACATTTAAGAGATATACAGTCAAGAAAATCAAGGGCAATGGTGATATATATGCGCATTAGACACCAAAAAAAAAAACACTCAACAAATGGCTTCAATTTAAGGAATGTGTTTAGTGACGGCATCAGATTCCTAATTGATGGAGAAAGGTCTGGTGGTAAGAAAAGCTGCTTCTAGGAGGTTGTCAAGTGTTTTCGCTCGACGATTCCATTCTTGGGTGGGTGGTTTGGCCCTTGTTAGTGTAACTCGAATCCTAGCCCGGTATATCCCATTTTAATCTTACACCATTGTGAACCTTACGCCTTTTTACTCTCTGAACGAGGTTCTCGGGATTGAAAAATCTTTGTAAACTAAATCACACGTATATATGTTGACATTTAAGAGATATACAGTCAAGAAAATCAAGGGCAATGGTGATATATATGTGGATTAGACACCAAAAAAAAACACTCAACAAATGGCTTCAATTTAAGGAATGTGTTTAGTGACGGCATCAGATTCCTAATTGATGGAGAATGGTCTGGTGGCAAGAAAAGCTGCTTCTAGGAGGTTGTCAAGTGTTTTCGCTCGACGATTCCATTCTTGGGTGGTTGGTTTGGCCCTTGTTCCTGTAACTAGAATCCTAGCCCGGTATATCCCATTTTAATGTTACTCCATTGTGAACCTTACGCTTTTTTTACTCTCTGATCGAGGTTCTCGGCATTGAAAAATCTTCGTAAACTAAATCACACGTGTATATGTTGACATTTAAGAGATATACAGTCAAGAAAATCAAGGGCAATGGTGATATATATTCGGATTAGACACCAAAAAAAAACCCTCAACAAATGGCTACAATTTAAGGAATGTGTTTAGTGACGGCATCAGATTCCTAATTGATGGAGAAAGGTCTGGTGGCAAGAAAAGCTGCTTCTAGAAGGTTGTCAAGTGTTTTCGCTCGACGATTCCAGTCTTGGGTGGTTGGTTTGGCCCTTGTTCCTGTAACTCGAATCCTAGCCCGGTATATCCCATTTTAATTTTACACCATTGTGAACCTTATTCCTTTTTTAATCTCTGATCGAGGTTCTCGGCATTAAAAAATCTTCGTAATCTAATCACACGTGTATATGTTGACGTTTAATAGATATACAGTCAAGAAAATCATGGGAAATGTTGATATATATGCGGATTAGACACACAAAAAAAAACACACTCAACAAATGGCTACAATTTAAGGAATCTGTTTAGTGACGGCATCAAATTCCTAATTGTAGGAGAAAGGTCTGGTGGCAAGAAAAGCTGCTTCTAGGAGGTTGTCAAGTGTTTTCGCTTGACGATTCCATTCTTGGGTGGTTGGTTTGGCCCTTGTTACTGTAACTCGAATCCTAGCCCGGTGTATCCCATTTTAGTTTTACACCATTGTGAACCTTACGCCTTTTTTACTCTCTGATCGAGGTTCTCGGCATTGAAAAATCTTCGTAAACTAAATCACACGTGTATATGTTGATATTTAAGAGATATACAGTCATGAAAATTAAGGGAAATAGTGATATATATGCGGATTAGACACCAAAAAAAAACACTCAACAAATGGCTACAATTTAAGGAATGTGTTTAGTGACGGCATCAGATTCCTAATTGATGGAGAAAGGTCTGGTGGAAAGAACAGCTGCTTCTAGGAGGTTGTCAAGTGTTTTCGCTCGATGATTCCATTCTTGGGTGGTTGGTTTGGCCCTTGATCCTATAACTCGAATGCTAGCCCGGTATATCCCATTTTAATTTTACACCATTGTGAACCTTACGCTTTTTTTACTCTCTGATCAAGGTTCTCGGCATTGAAAAATCTTCGTAAACTAAATCACACGTGTATATGTTGATATTTAAGAGATATACAGTCAAGAAAATCAAGGGCAATGGTGATATATATATATGCGGATTAGACACCAAAGAAAGAACACTCAACAAATGGCTACAATTTAAGGAATGTGTTTAGTGACGGCATCAGATTCCTAATTGATGGAGAAAGGTCTGGTGGTAAGAAAAGCTGCTTCGAGGAGGTTGTCAATTGTTTTCGCTCGATGATTCCATTCTTGGGTGGTTGGTTTGGCCCTTGTTCCTGTAACTCGAATCCTAGCCCGGTATATCCCATTTTAATCTTACACCATTGTGAACCTTACGCCTTTTTTACTCTCTGATCGAGGTTATCGGCATTGAAAAATCTTCGTAAACTAAATCACACGTATATATGTTGACATTTAAGAGATATACAGTCAAGAAAATCAAGGGCAATGGTGATATATAAGCGGATTAAACACCAAAAAAAAAAACACTCAACAAATGGCTACAATTTAAGGAATGTGTTTAGTGACGGCATCAGATTCCTAATTGATGGAGAAATGTCTGGTGGCAAGAAAAGCTGCTTCTAGGAGGTTGTCATGTGTTTTCGCTCGACGATTCCATTCTTGGGTGGTTGGTTTGGCCCTTGTTTCTGTAACTCGAATCCTAGCCCGGTATATCCCATTTTAATTTTACACCATTATGAAACTTATGCCTTTTTTACTCTCTGATCGAGGTTCTCGGCATTGAAAAATATTCGTAAACTAAATCACACGTGTATATGTTGATATTTAAGAGATATACAGTCACGAAAATTAAGGGAAATGGTGATATATATGCGGATTAGACACAAAAAAAAACACTCAACAAATGGCTACAATTTAAGGAATGTGTTTAGTGACGGCTTCAGATTCCTAATTGATGGAGAAAGGTCTGGTGGAAAGAACAGCTGCTTCTAGGAGGTTGTCAAGTGTTTTCGTTAGATGATTCCATTCTTGGGTGGTTGGTTGGCCCCTTGATCCTGTAACTCGAATGCTAGCCCGGTATATCCCATTTTAATTTTACACCATTGTTAACCTTACGCTTTTTTTACTCTCTGATCAAGGTTCTCGGCATTGAAAAATCTTCGTAAACTAAATCACACGTGTATATGTTGATATTTAAGAGATATACAGTCAAGAAAATCAAGGGCAATGGTGATATATATATGCGGATTAGACACCAAAGAAAAAACACTCAACAAATGGCTACAATTTAAGGAATGTGTTTAGTGACGGCATCAGATTCCCAATTGATGGAGAAAGGTCTGGTGGTAAGAAAAGCTGCTTCTAGGTGGTTGTCAAGTGTTTTCGCTCGACGATTCCATTCTTGGGTGGTTGGTTTGGCCCTTGTTCCTGTAACTCGAATTCTAGCCCGGTATATCCCATTTTAATCTTACACCATTGTGAACCTTACGCCTTTTTTACTCTCCGATCGAGCTTATCGGCATTGAAAAATAATCGTAAACTAAATCACACGTATATATGTTGACATTTAAGAGATATACAGTCAAGAAAATCAAGGGCAATGGTGATATATATGCGGATTAGACACTAAAAAAAACACTCAACAAATGGCTACAATTTAAAGAATGTGTTTAGTGACGGCATCAGATTCCTAATTGATAGAGAAATGTCTGGTGGCAAGAAAAGCTGCTTCTAGGAGGTTGTCAAGTGTTTTCGCTCGACGATTCCATTCTTGGGTGGTTGGTTTGGCCCTTTTTCCTGTAACTCGAATCCTAGCCCGGTATATCCCATTTTAATTTTACACCATTATGAAACTTACGCCTTTTTTACTCTCTGATCGAGGTTCTCGGCATTGAAAAATCTTCGTAAACTAAATCACACGTGTATATGTTGATATTTAAGAGATATGCAGTCAAAAAAATCAAGGGCAATGGTGACATATATATGCGGATTAGACACCAAAGAAAAAACACTCAACAAATGGCTACATTTTAAGGAATGTGTTTAGTGACGGCATCAGATTCCTAATTGATGGAGAAAGGTCTGGTGGTAAGAAAAGCTGCTTCTAGGAGGTTGTCAAGTGTTTTCGCTCGATGATTCCATTCTTGGGTGGTTGGTTTGGCCCTTGTTCCTGTAACTCAAATCCTAGCCCGGTATATCCAATTTTAATCTAACACCATTGTGAACCTTACGCCTTTTTTACTCTCTGATCGAGGTTATCGGGATTGAAAAATCTTCGTAAACTAAATCACACGTATATATGTTGACATTTAAGAAATATATAGTCAAGACAATGAATGGCAATGGTGATATATATGCGGATTAGACACCAAAAAAAAACACTCAACAAATGGCTACAATTTAAGGAATGTGTTTAGTGACGGCATCAGATTCCTAATTGATGGAGAAAGGTCTGGTGGCAAGAAAAGCTGCTTCTAGGAGGTTGTCAAGTGTTTTCGCTCGACGATTCCATTCTTGGGTGGTTGGTTTGGCCCTTGTTCCTGTAACTCGAATCCTAGCCCGGTATATCCCATTTTAATGTTACTCCATTGTGAACCTTACGCTTTTTTTACTCTCTGATCGAGGTTCTCGGCATTGAAAAATCTTCGTAAACTAAATCACACGTGTATATGTCGACATTTAAGAGATATACAGTCAAGAAAATCAAGGGCAATGGTGATATTTATGCGGATTAGACACCAAAAAAAAACACTCAACAAATGGCTACAATTTAAGTAATGTGTTTAGTGACGGCATCAGATTCCTAATTGATGGAGAAAGGTCTGGTGGCAAGAAAAGTTGTTTCTAGGAGGTTATCAAGTGTTTTCGCTCGACGATTCCAGTCTTGGGTGGTTGGTTTGGCCCTTGTTACTGTAACTCGAATCCTAGCCCGGTAAATCCCATTTTAATTTTACACCATTATGAGCCTTACGCCTTTTTTACTCTCTGATCGAGGTTCTCGGCATTGAAAAGTTATCGTAAACTAAATCACACGTGTATATGTTGATATTTAAGAGATACACAGTCAAGAAAATCAAGGGCAATGGCGATATATATGCGGATTAGACACCAAAAAAAAACACTCAACAAATGGCTACAATTTAAGGAATGTGTTTAGTGACGGCATCAGATTCCTAATTGATGGAGAAAGGTCTGGTGGTAAGAAAAGCTGCTTCTAGGAGGTTGTCAAGTGTTTTCGCTCGACGATTCCATTCTTGGGTGGTTGGGTTGACCCTTGTTCCTGTAACTCGAATCCTAGCCCGGTATATCCCATTTTAATTTTACACCATTGTGAACCTTACGCCTTTTTTACTCTCTGATCGAGGTTCTCGGCAATGAAAAATCTTCGTAAACTAAATCACACGTGTATATGTTGACATTTAAGAGATATACAGTCAAGAAAATCAAGGGCAATGGTGATATATATGTGGATTAGACACCAAAAAAAACACTCAACAAATGGCTACAATTTAAGGAATGTGTTTAGTGACGGCATCAGATTCCTAATTGATGGAGAAAGTTCTGGTGGCAAGAAAAACTGCTTCTAGGAGGTTGTCAAGTGTTTTTGCTCGACGATTCCATTCTTGGGTGGTTGGTTTGGCCCTTTTTCCTGTAACTCGAATCCTAGCCGGGTATATCCCATTTTAATTTTACACCATTGTGAACCTTACGCCTTTTTTACTCTCTAATCGAGGTTCTCGGCATTGAAAATTCTTGGTAAACTAAATCACATGTGTATATGTTGTCATTTAAGAGATATACAGTCAAGAAAATCAAGGACAATGGTCATATATTTGCGGATTAGACACAAAAAAAAAAAAAAAAAAAAAAACTCAACAAATGGCTACGATTTAAGGAATGTGTTAGTGACGGCATCAGATTCCTAATTGATGGAGAAAGGTCTGTTGGCAAGAAAAGCTGCTTCTAGGAGGTTGTCAAGTGTTTTCGCTTGACGATTCCATTCTTGGGTGGTTGATTTGGCCCTTGTTCCTGTAACTCGAATCCTAGCCCGGTATATCCCATTTTAATTTTACACCATTGTGAACCTTACGCCTTTTTTACTCTCTGATCGAGGTTCTCGGCATTGAAAAAATATCGTAAACTAATCCCACGTGTATATGTTGATATTTAAGAGATATACAGTTAAGAAAATCAAGGGCAATGGCGATATATATGCGGATTAGACACAAAAAAAACACTCAGCAAATGGCTACAATTTAAGGAATGTGTTTAGTGACGGCATTAGATTCCTAATTGATGGAGAAAGGTCTGGTGGTAAGAAAAGCTGCTTCTAGGAGGTTGTCAAGTGTTTTAGCTCGACGATTCCATTCTTGGGTGGGTGGTTTAGCCCTTGTTCCTGTAACTCGAATCCTAGCCCGGTATATCCCTTTTTAATTTTACACCATTGTGAACCTTACGCCTTTTTTACTCTCTGATCGAGGTTCTCGGGATTGAAAAATCTTTGTAAACTGAATCACACGTGTATGTCTTGATATTTAAGAGATATACAGTCAAGAAAATCAAGGGCAATGGTGATGTATATGCGGATTAGACACCAAAAAAAAAACACTCAACAAATGGATACAATTTAAGGAATATGTTTAGTGACGGCATCAGAATCCTAATTGATGGAGAAACGTCTGGTGGAAAGAACAGCTGCTTCTAGGAGATTGTCAAGTGTTTTCGCTCGACGATTCCATTCTTGGGTGGTTGGTTTGGCCCTTGATCCTGTAACTCGAATGCTAGCCCGGTATATCCCATTTTAATTTTACACCATTGTAAACCTTAAGCTTTTTTTACTCTTTGATCAAGGTTCTCGGCATTGAAAAATTTTCGTAAACTAAATCACACGTGTATATGTTGATATTTAAGAGATATACAGTCAAGAAAATCAAGGGCAATGGTGATATATATATGCGGATTAGGCACCAAATAAAAAACACTCAACAAATGGCTAAAATTGAATGAATGTGTTTAGTGACGGCATCAGATTCCTAATTGATGGAGAAAGGAATGATGGTAAGAAAAGCTGCTTCTAGGAGGTTGTCAAGTGTTTTCGCTCGACGATTCCATTCTTGGGTGGTTGGTTTGGCCCTTGTTCCTGTAAGTTGAATCCTAGCCCGGTATATCCCATTTTAATCTTACACCATTGTGAACCTTACGCCTTTTTTACTCTCTGATCAAGGTTATCAGCATTGAAAAATCTTTGTAAACTAAATCACACGTATATATGTTGACATTTAAGAGATATATACAGTCAAGAAAATCAAGGGCAATGGTGATATATATGCGGATTAGACACCAAAAAAAAACACTCAACAAATGGCTACAATTTAAGGATTGTGTTTAGTGACGGCATCAGATTCCTAATTGATGGAGAAAGGTCTGGTGGCAAGAAAAGCTGCTTCTAGGAGGTTGTCAAGAGTTTTCGCTCGACGATTCCATTCTTGGGTGGTTGGTTTGGCCCTTGTTCCTGTAACTCGAATCCTAGCCCGGTATATCCCATTTTAATGTTACTCTATTGCGAACCTTACGCTTTTTTTACTCTCTGATCGAGGTTCTCGGCATTGAAAAATCTTCGTAAACTAAATCACACGTGTATATGTCGACATTTAAGAGATATACAGCTAAGAAGATCAAGGGCAATGGTGATATATATGCGGATTAGACACCAAAAAAAACACTCAACAAATGGCTACAATTTAAGGAATGTGTTTAGTGACGGCATCAGATTCCTAATTGATGGAGAAAGGTCTGGTGGCAAGAAAAACTGCTTCTAGGAGGTTGTCAAGTGTTTTCGCTCGACGATTCCATTCTTGGGTGGTTGGTTTGGCCCTTGTTCCTGTAACTCGAATCCTAGCCGGGTATATCCCATTTTAATTTTACACCATTGTGAACCTTACGCCTTTTTTACTCTCTAATCGAGGTTCTCGGCATTGAAAAATCTTGGTAAACTAAATCACATGTGTATATGTTGTCATTTAAGAGATATACAGTCAAGAAAATCAAGGACAATGGTGATATATTTGCGGATTAGACAACAAAAAAAAAAAACTCAACAAATGGCTACGATTTAAGGAATGTTTTTAGTGACGGCATCAGATTCCTAATTGATGGAGAAAGGTCTGGTGGTAAGAAAAGCTGCTTCTAGGAGGTTGTCAAGTGTTTTCGCTTGAGATTCCATTCTTGGGTGGTTGGTTTGGCCCTTGTTCCTGTAACTCGAATCCTAGCCCGGTATATCCCATTTTAATTTTACACCATTGTGAACCTTACGCTTTTTTTACACTCTGATCGAGGTTCTCGGCATTGAAAAATCTTCGTAAACTAAATCACACGTGTATATGTCTACATTTAAGAGATATACAGCTAAGAAAATCAAGGGCAATGGTGATATATATGCGGATTAGACACAAAAAAAAAACACTCAACAAATGGCTACAATTTAAGGAATGTGTTTAGTGACGGCATCAGATTCCTAATTGATGGAGAAAGGTCTGGAGGCAAGAAAAGCGGCTTCTAGGAGGTTGTCAAGTGTTTTCGCTCGACGATTCCAGTATTGGGTGGTTGGTTTGGCCCTTGTTCCTGTAACTTGAATCCTAGCCCGGTATATCCCATTTTAATTCTACACCATTGTGAACCTTATTCCTTTTTTACTCTCTGATCGAGGTTCTCGGCATTAAAAAATCTTCGTAATCTAAATCACACGTGAATATGTTGACATTTAAGAGATATACAGTCAAGAAAATCATGGGAAATGTTGATATATATGCGGATTAGACACAAAAAAAACACTCAACAAATGGCTACAATTTAAGGAATCTGTTTAGTTACGGCATCAGATTCCTAATTGATGGAGAAAGGTCTGGTGGCAAGAAAAGCTGCTTCTAGGTGGTTGTCAAGTGTTTTCGCTCGACGATTCCATACTTGGGTGGTTGGTTTGGCCCTTGTTACTGTATCTCGAATCCTAGCCCGGTATATCCCATTTTAATTTTACACCATTGTGAACCTTACGCCTTTTTTACTCTCTGATCGAGGTTCTCGGCATTGAAAAATTATCGTAAAGTAAATCACACGTGTATATGTTGATATTTAAGAGATATACAGTCAAGAAAATCAAGGGCAATGGCGATATATATGCGGATTAAACACCAAAAAAAAAACACTCAACAAATGGATACAATTTAAGGAATGTGTTTAGTGAGGGCATCAGAATCCTAATTGATGGAGAAAGGTCTGGTGGAAAGAACAGCTGCTTCTAGGAGATTGTCAAGTGTTTTCGCTCGACGATTCCATTCTTGGGTGGTTGGTTTGGCCCTTGATTCTGTAACTCGAATGCTAGCCCGGTATATCCCATTTTAATTTTACACCATTGTGAACCTTAAGCTTTTTTTACTCTCTGATCAAGGTTCTCGGCATTGAAAAATCTTCATAAACTAAATCACACGTGTATATGTTGATATTTAAGAGATATACAGTCAAGAAAATCAAGGGCAATGGTGATATATATATGCGGATTAGGCACCAAAGAAAAAATAATCAACAAATGGCAACAATTTAAGGAATGTGTTTAGTGACGGCATCAGATTCCTAATTGATGGAGAAAGGTCTGGTGGAAAGAAAAGCTGCTTCTAGGAGGTTGTCAAGTGTTTTCGCTCGACGATTCCATTCTTGGGTGGTTGGTTTGGCCCTTGTTCCTGTAAGTGGAATCCTAGCCTGTTATATCCCATTTTAATCTTACACCATTGTGAACCTTACGCCTTTTTTACTCTCTGATCGAGGTTATCGGCATTGAAAAATCTTTGTAAACTAAATCACACGTATATATGTTGACATTTAAGAGATATACAGTCAAGAAAATCAAGGGCAATGGTGATATATATGCGGATTAGACACCAAAAAAAAACACTTAACAAATGGCTACAATTTAAGGAATGTGTTTAGTGACGGCATCAGATTCCTAATTGATGGAGAAAGGTCTGGTGGCAAGAAAAACTGCTTCTAGGAGGTTGTCAAGTGTTTTCGCTCGACGATTCCATTCTTGAGTGGTTGGTTTGGCCCTTGTTCTTGTAACTTGAATCCTAGCCGGGTATATCCCATTTTAATTTTACACCATTGTGAACCTTACGCCTTTTTTACTTTCTAATCGAGGTTCTCGTCATTGAAAAATCTTGGTAAACTAAATCACATGTGTATATGTTGTCATTTAAGAGATATACAGTCAAGAAAATCAAGGACAATTGTGATATATTTGCGGATTAGACAACAAAAAAAATAAATAAAAAAAATAAAACTCAACAAATGGCTACGATTTAAGGAATGTGTTTAGTGACGGCATCAGATTCCTAATTGATGGAGAAAGGTCTGTTGGCAAGGAAAGCTGCTTCTAGGAGGTTGTCAAGTGTTTTCGCTTGACGATTCCATTCTTGGGTGGTTGGTTTGGCCCTTGTTCCTGTAACTCGAATCCTAGCCCGGTATATCCCATTTTAATTTTACACCATTGTGAACCTTACGCCTTTTTTACACTCTGATCGAGGTTCTCGGCATTGAAAAATTATCGTAAACTAAATCCCACGTGTATATGTTGATATTTAAGAGATATACAGTTAAGAAAATCAAGGGCAATGGCGATATATACGCGGATTAGACACAAAAAAAAACACTCAACAAATGGCTACAATTTAAGGAATGTGTTTAGTGACGGCATCAGATTCCTAATTGATGGAGAAAGGTCTGGTGGTAAGAAAAGCTGCTTCTAGGAGGTTGTCAAGTGTTTTAGCTAGACGATTCCATTCTTGGGTGGGTGGTTTAGCCCTTGTTCCTGTAACTCGAATCCTAGCCCGGTATATCCCATTTTAATTTTACACCATTGTGAACCTTACGCCTTTTTTACTCTCTGATCGAGGTTCTCGGTATTGAAAAATCTTTGTAAACTAAATCGCACGTGTATATCTTGATATTTAAGAGATATACAGTCAAGAAAATCAAGGGCAATGGTGATGTATATGCGGATTAGACACAAAAAAAAAACACTCAACAAATGGATACAATTTAAGGAATGTGTTTAGTGACGGAATCAGAATCCTAATTGACGGAGAAAGGTCTGTGGAAAGAACAGCTGCTTCTAGGAGATTGTCAAGTGTTTTCGATCGACGATTCCATTCTTGGGTGGTTGGTTTGGCCCTTGATCCTGTAACTCGAATGCTAGCCCGGTATATCCCATTTTAATTTTACACCATTGTGAACCTTAAGCTTTTTTTACTCTCTGATCAAGGTTCTCGGCATTGAAAAATCATCGTAAACTAAATCACACGTGTATATGTTGATATTTAAGAGATATACAGTCAAGAAAATCAAGGGCAATGGTGATATATATATGCGGATTAGGCACCAAAGAAAAAACACTCAACAAATGGCTACAATTTAAGGAATGTGTTTAGTGACGGCATCAGATTCCTAATTGATGGAGAAAGGTCTGGAGGTAAGAAAAGCTGCTTCTAGGAGGTTGTCAAGTGTTTTCGCTCAAACATTCCATTCTTGGGTGGTTGGTTTGGCCCTTGTTCTTATAAGTTGAATCCTAGCCCGGTATATCCCATTTTAATCTTACACCATTGTGAACCTTACGCCTTTTTTACTCTCTGATCGAGGTTATCGGCATTGAAAAATCTTTGTAAACTAAATCACACGTATATATGTTGACATTTAAGAGATATAAAGTCAAGAAAATCAAGGGCAATGGTGATATATATGCGGATTAGACACCAAAAAAAAACACTCAACAAATGGCTACAATTTAAGGAATGTGTTTAGTGACGGCATCAGATTCCTAATTGATGGAGAAAGGTCTGGTGGCAAGAAAAGCTACTTTTAGGAGGTTGTCAAGTGTTTTCGCTCGACGATTCCATTCTTGGGTGGTTGGTTTGGCCCTTGTTCCTGTAACTCGAATCCTAGCCCGGTATATCCCATTTTAATGTTACTCCATTGCGAACCTTATGCTTTTTTTACTCTCTGATCGAGGTTCTCGGCATTGAAAAATCTTCGTAAACTAAATCACACGTGTATATGTCGACATTTAAGAGATATACAGCTAAGAAAATCAAGGGCAATGGTGATATATATGCGGATTAGACACAAAAAAAAACACTCAACAAATGGCTACAATTTAAGGAATGTGTTTAGTGACGGCATCAGATTCCTAATTGATGGAGAAAGGTCTGGTGGCAAGAAAAGCGGATTCTAGGAGGTTGTCAAGTGTTTTCGCTCGACGATTCCAGTCTTGGGTGGTTGGTTTGGCCCTTGTTCCTGTAACTCGAATCCTAGCCCGGTATATCCCATTTTAATGTTACTCCATTGCGAACCTTACGCTTTTTTTACTCTCTGATCGAGGTTCTCGGCATTGAAAAATCTTCGTAAACTAAATCACACGTGTATATGTCGACATTTAAGAGATATACAGCTAAGAAAATCAAGGCAATGGTGATATATATGCGGATTAGACACCAAAAAAAAACACTCAACAAATGGCTACAATTTAAGGAATGTGTTTAGTGACGGCATCAGATTCCTAATTGATGGAGAAAGGTCTGGTGGCAAGAAAAACTGCTTCTAGGAGGTTGTCAAGTGTTTTCGCTCGACGATTCCATTCTTGGGTGGTTGGTTTGGCCCTTGTTCCTGTAACTCGAATCCTAGCCGGGTATATCCCATTTTAATTTTACACCATTGTGAACCTTACGCCTTTTTTACTCTCTAATCGAGGTTCTCGGTATTGAAAAATCTTGGTAAACTAAATCACATGTGTATATGTTGTCATTTAAGAGATATACAGTCAAGAAAATCAAGGACAATTGTGATATATTTGCGGATTAGACAACAAAAAAAAAAAAAAAAAAAATAAAACTCAACAAATGGCTACGATTTAAGGAATGTGTTTAGTGACGGCATCAGATTCCTAATTGATGGAGAAAGGTCTGTTGGCAAGGAAAGCTGCTTCTAGGAGGTTGTCAAGTGTTTTCGCTTGACGATTCCATTCTTGGGTTGTTGGTTTGGCCCTTATTCCTGTAACTCGAATCCTAGCCCGGTATATCCCATTTTAATTTTACACCATTGTGAACCTTACGCCTTTTTTACTCTCTGATCGAGGTTCTCGGCATTGAAAAATTATCGTAAACTAAATCCCACGTGTATATGTTGATATTTAAGAGATATACAGTTAAGAAAATCAAGGGCAATGGCGATATATACGCGGATTAGACACAAAAAAAAACACTCAACAAATGGCTACAATTTAAGGAATGTGTTTAGTGACGGCATCAGATTCCTAATTGATGGAGAAAGGTCTGGTGGTAAGAAAAGCTGCTTCTAGGAGGTTGTCAAGTGTTTTAGCTAGACGATTCCATTCTTGGGTGGGTGGTTTAGCCCTTGTTCCTGTAACTCGAATCCTAGCCCGGTATATCCCATTTTAATTTTACACCATTGTGAACCTTACGCCTTTTTTACTCTCTGATCGAGGTTCTCGGTATTGAAAAATATTTGTAAACTAAATCGCACGTGTATATCTTGATATTTAAGAGATATACGGTTAAGAAAATCAAGGGCAATGGTGATGTATATGCGGATTAGACACCAACAAAAAACACTCAACAAATGGATACAGTTTAAGGAATGTGTTTAGTGACGGAATCAGAATCCTAATTAATGGAGAAAGGTCTGTGGAAAGAACAGCTGCTTCTAGGAGATTGTCAAGTGTTTTCGCTCGACGATTCCATTCTTGGGTGGTTGGTTTGGCCCTTGATCCTGTAACTCGAATGCTAGCCCGGTATATCCCATTTTAATTTTACACCATTGTGAACCTTAAGCTTTTTTTACTCTCTGATCAAGGTTCTCGGCATTGAAAAATCTTCGTAAACTAAATCACACGTGTATATGTTGATATTTAAGAGATATACAGTCAAGAAAATCAAGGGCAATGGTGATATATATATGCGGATTAGGCACCAAAGAAAAAACACTCAACAAATGGCTACAATTTAAGGAATGTGTTTAGTGACGGCATCAGATTCCTAATTGATGGAGAAAGGTCTGGAGGTAAGAAAAGCTGCTTCTAGGAGGTTGTCAAGTGTTTTCGCTCGACGATTCCATTCTTGGGTGGTTGGTTTGGCCCTTGTTCTTATAAGTTGAATCCTAGCCCGGTATATCCCATTTTAATCTTACACCACTGTGAACCTTACGCCTTTTTTACTCTCTGATCGAGGTTATCGGCATTGAAAAATCTTTGTAAACTAAATCACACGTATATATGTTGACATTTAAGAGATATACAGTCAAGAAAATCAAGGGCAATGGTGATATATATGCGGATTAGACACCAAAAAAAAAACACTCAACAAATGGCTACAATTTAAGGAATGTGTTTAGTGACGGCATCAGATTCCTAATTGATGGAGAAAGGTCTGGTGGCAAGAAAAACTGCTTCTAGGAGGTTGTCAAGTGTTTTCGCTCGACGATTCCATTCTTGGGTGGTTGGTTTGGCCCTTGTTCCTGTAACTCGAATCCTAGCCGGGTATATCCCATTTTAATTTTACACCATTGTGAACCTTACGCCTTTTTTACTCTCTAATCGAGGTTCTCGGCATTGAAAAATCTTGGTAAACTAAATCACATGTGTATATGTTGTCATTTAAGAGATATACAGTCAAGAAAATCAAGGACAATTGTGATATATTTACGGATTAGACAACAAAAAAAATAAATAAAAAAAATAAAACTCAACAAATGGCTACGATTTAAGGAATGTGTTTAGTGACGGCATCAGATTCCTAATTGATGGAGAAAGGTCTGTTGGCAAGGAAAGCTGCTTCTAGGAGGTTGTCAAGTGTTTTCGCTTGACGATTCCATTCTTGGGTGGTTGGTTTGGCCCTTGTTCCTGTAACTCGAATCCTAGCCCGGTATATCCCATTTTAATGTTACTCCATTGCGAACCTTACGCTTTTTTTACTCTCTGATCGAGGTTCTCGGCATTGAAAAATCTTCGTAAACTAAATCACACGTGTATATGTCGACATTTAAGAGATATACAGCTAAGAAAATCAAGGGCAATGGTGATATATATGCGGATTAGACACAAAAAAAAACACTCAACAAATGGCTACAATTTAAGGAATGTGTTTAGTGACGGCATCAGATTCCTAATTGATGGAGAAAGGTCTGGTGGCAAGAAAAGCGGATTCTAGGAGGTTGTCAAGTGTTTTCGCTCGACGATTCCAGTCTTGGGTGGTTGGTTTGGCCCTTGTTCCTGTAACTCGAATCCTAGCCCGGTATATCCCATTTTAATGTTACTCCATTGCGAACCTTACGCTTTTTTTACTCTCTGATCGAGGTTCTCGGCATTGAAAAATCTTCGTAAACTAAATCACACGTGTATATGTCGACATTTAAGAGATATACAGCTAAGAAAATCAAGGCAATGGTGATATATATGCGGATTAGACACCAAAAAAAAACACTCAACAAATGGCTACAATTTAAGGAATGTGTTTAGTGACGGCATCAGATTCCTAATTGATGGAGAAAGGTCTGGTGGCAAGAAAAACTGCTTCTAGGAGGTTGTCAAGTGTTTTCGCTCGACGATTCCATTCTTGGGTGGTTGGTTTGGCCCTTGTTCCTGTAACTCGAATCCTAGCCGGGTATATCCCATTTTAATTTTACACCATTGTGAACCTTACGCCTTTTTTACTCTCTAATCGAGGTTCTCGGTATTGAAAAATCTTGGTAAACTAAATCACATGTGTATATGTTGTCATTTAAGAGATATACAGTCAAGAAAATCAAGGACAATTGTGATATATTTGCGGATTAGACAACAAAAAAAATAAATAAAAAAAAATAAAACTCAACAAATGGCTACGATTTAAGGAATGTGTTTAGTGACGGCATCAGATTCCTAATTGATGGAGAAAGGTCTGTTGGCAAGGAAAGCTGCTTCTAGGAGGTTGTCAAGTGTTTTCGCTTGACGATTCCATTCTTGGGTTGTTGGTTTGGCCCTTATTCCTGTAACTCGAATCCTAGCCCGGTATATCCCATTTTAATTTTACACCATTGTGAACCTTACGCCTTTTTTACTCTCTGATCGAGGTTCTCGGCATTGAAAAATTATCGTAAACTAAATCCCACGTGTATATGTTGATATTTAAGAGATATACAGTTAAGAAAATCAAGGGCAATGGCGATATATACGCGGATTAGACACAAAAAAAAACACTCAACAAATGGCTACAATTTAAGGAATGTGTTTAGTGACGGCATCAGATTCCTAATTGATGGAGAAAGGTCTGGTGGTAAGAAAAGCTGCTTCTAGGAGGTTGTCAAGTGTTTTAGCTAGACGATTCCATTCTTGGGTGGGTGGTTTAGCCCTTGTTCCTGTAACTCGAATCCTAGCCCGGTATATCCCATTTTAATTTTACACCATTGTGAACCTTACGCCTTTTTTACTCTCTGATCGAGGTTCTCGGTATTGAAAAATATTTGTAAACTAAATCGCACGTGTATATCTTGATATTTAAGAGATATACGGTTAAGAAAATCAAGGGCAATGGTGATGTATATGCGGATTAGACACCAAAAAAAAACACTCAACAAATGGATACAGTTTAAGGAATGTGTTTAGTGACGGAATCAGAATCCTAATTAATGGAGAAAGGTCTGTGGAAAGAACAACTGCTTCTAGGAGATTGTCAAGTGTTTTCGCTCGACGATTCCATTCTTGGGTGGTTGGTTTGGCCCTTGATCCTGTAACTCGAATGCTAGCCCGGTATATCCCATTTTAATTTTACACCATTGTGAACCTTAAGCTTTTTTTACTCTCTGATCAAGGTTCTCGGCATTGAAAAATCTTCGTAAACTAAATCACACGTGTATATGTTGATATTTAAGAGATATACAGTCAAGAAAATCAAGGGCAATGGTGATATATATATGCGGATTAGGCACCAAAGAAAAAACACTCAACAAATGGCTACAATTTAAGGAATGTGTTTAGTCACGGCATCAGATTCCTAATTGATGGAGAAAGGTCTGGAGGTAAGAAAAGCTGCTTCTAGGAGGTTGTCAAGTGTTTTCGCTCAACGATTCCATTCTTGGGTGGTTGGTTTGGCCCTTGTTCTTATAAGTTGAATCCTAGCCCGGTATATCCCATTTTAATCTTACACCATTGTGAACCTTACGCCTTTTTTACTCTCTGATCGAGGTTATCGGCATTGAAAAATCTTTGTAAACTAAATCACACGTATATATGTTGACATTTAAGAGATATAAAGTCAAGAAAATCAAGGGCAATGGTGATATATATGCGGATTAGACACCAAAGAAAAAACACTAAACAAATGGCTACAATTTAAGGAATGTGTTTAGTGACGGCATCAGATTCCTAATTGATGGAGAAAGGTCTGGAGGTAAGAAAAGCTGCTTCTAGGAGGTTGTCAAGTGTTTTCGCTCGACGATTCCATTCTTGGGTGGTTGGTTTGGCCCTTGTTCTTATAAGTTGAATCCTAGCCCGGTATATCCCATTTTAATCTTACACCACTGTGAACCTTACGCCTTTTTTACTCTCTGATCGAGGTTATCGGCATTGAAAAATCTTTGTAAACTAAATCACACGTATATATGTTGACATTTAAGAGATATACAGTCAAGAAAATCAAGGGCAATGGTGATATATATGCGGATTAGACACCAAAAAAAAAACACTCAACAAATGGCTACAATTTAAGGAATGTGTTTAGTGACGGCATCAGATTCCTAATTGATGGAGAAATGTCTGGTGGCAAGAAAAACTGCTTCTAGGAGGTTGTCAAGTGTTTTCGCTCGACGATTCCATTCTTGGGTGGTTGGTTTGGCCCTTGTTCCTGTAACTCGAATCCTAGCCGGGTATATCCCATTTTAATTTTACACCATTGTGAACCTTACGCCTTTTTTACTCTCTAATCGAGGTTCTCGGCATTGAAAAATCTTGGTAAACTAAATCACATGTGTATATGTTGTCATTTAAGAGATATACAGTCAAGAAAATCAAGGACAATTGTGATATATTTGCGGATTAGACAACAAAAAAAATAAATAAAAAAAATAAAACTCAACAAATGGCTACGATTTAAGGAATGTGTTTAGTGACGGCATCAGATTCCTAATTGATGGAGAAAGGTCTGTTGGCAAGGAAAGCTGCTTCTAGGAGGTTGTCAAGTGTTTTCGCTTGACGATTCCATTCTTGGGTGGTTGGTTTGGCCCTTGTTCCTGTAACTCGAATCCTAGCCCGGTATATCCCATTTTAATTTTACACCATTGTGAACCTTACGCCTTTTTTACACTCTGATCGAGGTTCTCGGCATTGAAAAATTATCGTAAACTAAATCACACGTGTATATGTTGATATTTAAGAGATATACAGTTAAGAAAATCAAGGGCAATGGCGATATATACGCGGATTAGACACAAAAAAAAAACACTCAACAAATGGCTACAATTTAAGGAATGTGTTTAGTGACGGCATCAGATTCCTAATTGATGGAGAAAGGTCTGGTGGTAAGAAAAGCTGCTTCTAGGAGGTTGTCAAGTGTTTTAGCTAGACGATTCCATTCTTGGGTGGGTGGTTTAGCCCTTGTTCCTGTAACTCGAATCCTAGCCCGGTATATCCCATTTTAATTTTACACCATTGTGAACCTTACGCCTTTTTTACTCTCTGATCGAGGTTCTCGGTATTGAAAAATCTTTGTAAACTAAATCGCACGTGTATATCTTGATATTTAAGAGATATACAGTTAAGAAAATCAAGGGCAATGGTGATGTATATGCGGATTAGACACAAAAAAAAAACACTCAACAAATGGATACAATTTAAGGAATGTGTTTAGTGACGGAATCAGAATCCTAATTGACGGAGAAAGGTCTGTGGAAAGAACAGCTGCTTCTAGGAGATTGTCAAGTGTTTTCGCTCGACGATTCCATTCTTGGGTGGTTGGTTTGGCCCTTGATCCTGTAACTCGAATGCTAGCCCGGTATATCCCATTTTAATTTTACACCATTGTGAACCTTAAGCTTTTTTTACTCTCTGATCAAGGTTCTCGGCATTGAAAAATCTTCGTAAACTAAATCACACGTGTATATGTTGATATTTAAGAGATATACAGTCAAGAAAATCAAGGGCAATGGTGATATATATATGCGGATTAGGCACCAAAGAAAAAACACTCAACAAATGGCTACAATTTAAGGAATGTGTTTAGTGACGGCATCAGATTCCTAATTGATGGAGAAAGGTCTGGAGGTAAGAAAAGCTGCTTCTAGGAGGTTGTCAAGTGTTTTCGCTCAACGATTCCATTCTTGGGTGGTTGGTTTGGCCCTTGTTCTTATAAGTTGAATCCTAGCCCGGTATATCCCATTTTAATCTTACACCATTGTGAACCTTACGCCTTTTTTACTCTCTGATCGAGGTTATCGGCATTGAAAAATCTTTGTAAACTAAATCACACGTATATATGTTGACATTTAAGAGATATAAAGTCAAGAAAATCAAGGGCAATGGTGATATATATGCGGATTAGACACCAAAAAAAAAACACTCAACAAATGACTACAATTTAAGGAATGTGTTTAGTGACGGCATCAGATTCCTAATTGATGGAGAAAGGTCTGGTGGCAAGAAAAGCTGCTTTTAGGAGGTTGTCAAGTGTTTTCGCTCGACGATTCCATTCTTGGGTGGTTGGTTTGGCCCTTGTTCCTGTAACTCGAATCTTAGCCCGGTATATCCCATTTTAATGTTACTCCATTGCGAACCTTACGCTTTTTTTACTCTCTGATCGAGGTTCTCGGCATTGAAAAATCTTCGTAAACTAAATCACACGTGTATATGTCGACATTTAAGAGATATACAGCTAAGAAAATCAAGGCAATGGTGATATATATGCGGATTAGACACCAAAAAAAAACACTCAACAAATGGCTACAATTTAAGGAATGTGTTTAGTGACGGCATCAGATTCCTAATTGATGGAGAAATGTCTGGTGGCAAGAAAAACTGCTTCTAGGAGGTTGTCAAGTGTTTTCGCTCGACGATTCCATTCTTGGGTGGTTGGTTTGGCCCTTGTTCCTGTAACTCGAATCCTAGCCGGGTATATCCCATTTTAATTTTACACCATTGTGAACCTTACGCCTTTTTTACTCTCTAATCGAGGTTCTCGGTATTGAAAAATCTTGGTAAACTAAATCACATGTGTATATGTTGTCATTTAAGAGATATACAGTCAAGAAAATCAAGGACAATTGTGATATATTTGCGGATTAGACAACAAAAAAAAACACTAAACAAATGGCTACAATTTAAGGAATGTGTTTAGTGACGGCATCAGATTCCTAATTGATGGAGAAAGGTCTGGTGGCAAGAAAAACTGCTTCTAGGAGGTTGTCAAGTGTTTTCGCTCGACGATTCCATTCTTTGGTGGTTGGTTTGGCCCTTGTTCCTGTAACTCGAATCCTAGCCGGGTATATCCCATTTTAATTTTACACCATTGTGAACCTTACGCCTTTTTTACTCTCTAATCGAGGTTCTCGGCATTGACAAATCTTGGTAAACTAAATCACATGTGTATATGTTGTCATTTAAGAGATATACAGTCAAGAAAATCAAGGACAATGGTGATATATTTGCGGATTAGACAACAAAAAAAAAAAAAACTCAACAAATGGCTACGATTTAAGGAATGTGTTTAGTGACGGCATAAGATTCCTAATTGATGGAGAAAGGTCTGTTGGCAAGGAAAGCTGCTTCTAGGTGGTTGTCAAGTGTTTTCGCTTGACGATTCCATTCTTGGGTGGTTGGTTTGGCCCTTGTTCCTGTAACTCGAATCCTAGCCCGGTATATCCCATTTTAATTTTACACCATTGTGAACCTTACGCCTTTTTTACTCTCTGATCGAGGTTCTCGGCATTGAAAAATTATCGTAAACTAAATCCCACGTGTATATGTTGATATTTAAGAGATATACAGTTAAGAAAATCAAGGGCAATGGCGATATATATGCGGAATAGACACAAAAAAAACACTCAACAAATGGCTACAATTTAAGGAATGTGTTTAGTGACGGCATCAGATTCCTAATTGATGGAGAAAGGTCTGGTGGTAAGAAAAGCTGCTTCTAGGAGGTTGTCAAGTGTTTTAGCTCGACGATTCCATTCTTGGGTGGGTGGTTTAGCTCTTGTTCCTCTAACTCGAATCCTAGCCCGGTATATCCCATTTTAATTTTACACCATTGTGAACCTTACGCCTTTTTTACTCACTGATCGAGGTTCTCGGTATTGAAAAATCTTTGTAAACTAAATCACACGTGTATATCTTGATATTTAAGAGATATACAGTCAAGAAAATCAAGGGCAATGGTGATGTATATGCGGATTAGACACCAAAAAAAAAACACTCAACAAATGGATACAATTTAAGGAATGTGGTTAGTGACGGCATCAGAATCCTAATTGATGGAGAAAGGTCTGGTGGAAAGAACAGCTGCTTCTAGGAGATTGTCAAGTGTTTTCGCTCGACGATTCCATTCTTGGGTGGTTGGTTTGGCCCTTGATCCTCTAACTCGAATGCTAGCCTGGTATATCCCATTTTAATTTTACACCATTGTGAACCTTAAGCTTTTTTTACTCTCTGATCAAGGTTCTCGGCATTGAAAAATCTTCGTAAACTAAATCACACGTGTATATGTTGATATTTAAGAGATATACAGTCAAGAAAATCAAGGGCAATGGTGATATATATATGTGGATTAGGCACCAAAGAAAAAACACTCAACAAATGGATACAATTTAAGGAATGTGTTTAGTGATGGCATCAGATTCCTAATTGATGGAGAAAGGTCTGGTGGTAAGAAAAGCTGCTTCTAGGAGGTTGTCAAGTGTTTTCGCTCGACGATTCCATTCTTGGGTGGTTGGTTTGGCCCTTGTTCCTATAAGTTGAATCCTAGCCCGGTATATCCCATTTTAATCTTACACCATTGTGACCTTACGCCTTTTTTACTCTCTGATCGAGGTTTTCGGCATTGAAAAATCTTTGTAAACTAAATCACGCGTATATATGTTGACATTTAAGAGATATACAGTCAAGAAAATCAAGGGCAATGGTGATATATATGCGGATTAGACACAAAAAAAAACACTCAACAAATGGCTACAATTTAAGGAATGTGTTTAGTGACGGCATCAGATTCCTAATTGATGGAGAAAGGTCTGATGGCAAGAAAAGCTGCTTCTAGGAGGTTGTCAAGTGTTTTCGCTCGACGATTCCATTCTTGGGGGTTGGTTTGGCCCTTCTTCCTGTAACTCGAATCCTAGCCGGGTATATCCCATTTTAATGTTACTCCATTGCGAACCTTACGCTTTTTTTACTCTCTGATCGAGGTTCTCGGCATTGAAAAATCTTCGTAAACTAAATCACACGTGTATATGTCGACATTTAAGAGATATACAGCTAAGAAAATCAAGGGCAATGGTGATATATATGCGGATTAGACACAAAAAAAAAACACTCAACAAATGGCTACAATTTAAGGAATGTGTTTAGTGACGGCATCAGATTCCTAATTGATGGAGAAAGGTCTGGTGGCAAGAAAAGCGGCTTCTAGGAGGTTGTCAAGTGTTTTCGCTCAACGATTCCAGTCTTGGGTGGTTGGTTTGGCCCTTGTTCCTGTAACTCGAATCCTAGCCCGGTATATCCCATTTTAATTTTACACCATTGTGAACCTTATTCCTTTTTTACTCTCTGATCGAGGTTCTCGGCATTAAAAAATCTTCGTAATCTAAATCACACGTGTATATGTTGACATTTAAGAGATATACAGTCAAGAAAATCATGGGAAATGTTGATATATATGCGGATTAGACACAAAAAAAAACACTCAACAAATGGCTACAATTTAAGGAATCTGTTTAGTTACGGCATCAGTTTCCTAATTGATGGAGAAAGGTCTGGTGGCAAGAAAAGCTGCTTCTAGGAGGTTGTCAAGTGTTTTCGCTCGACGATTCCATTCTTGGGTGGTTGGTTTGGCCCTTGTTACTGTATCTCGAATCCTAGCCCGGTATATCCCATTTTAATTTTACACCATTATGAACCTTACGCCTTTTTTACTCTCTGATAGAGGTTCTCGGCATTGAAAAATTATCGTAAACTAAATCACACGTGTATATGTTGATATTTAAGAGATATACAGTCAAGAAAATCAAGGGCAATGGCGATATATATGCGGATTAGACACCAAAAAAAACACTCGACAAATGGCTACAATTTAAGGAATGTGTTTAGTGACGGCATCAGATTCCTAATTGATGGAGAAAGGTCTGGTGGTAAGAAAAGCTGCTTCTAGGAGGTTGTCAAGTGTTTTCGCTCGACGATTCCATTCTTGGGTGGTTGGGTTGACCCTTGTTCCTGTAACTCGAATCCTAGCCCGGTATATCCCATTTTAATTTTACACCATTGTGAACCTTACGCCTTTTTTACTCTCTGATCGAGGTTCTCGGCATTGAAAAATCTTTGTAAACAAAATCACACGTGTATATGTTGACATTTAAGAGATATACAGTCAAGAAAATCTAGGGCAATGGTGATATATATGTGGATTAGACACCAAAAAAACACTCAACAAATGGCTACAACTTAAGGAATGTGTTTAGTGACGGCATCAGATTCCTAATTGATGGAGAAAGGCCTGGTGGTAAGAAAAGCTGCTTCTAGGAGGTTGTCAAGTGTTTTAGCTCGACTATTCCATTCTTGGGTGGTTGGGTTGACCCTTGTTCCTGTAACTCGAATCCTAGCCCGGTATATTCCATTTTAATTTTACACCATTGTGAACCTTACGCCTTTTTTACTCTCTGATCGAGGTTCTCGACATTGAAAAAGCTTTGTAAACTAAATCACACGTGTATATGTTGACATTTAAGAGATATACAGTCAAGAAAATCTAGGGCAATGGTGATATATATGTGGATTAGACACAAAAAAAAAAAACACTCAACAAATGGCTACAACTTAAGGAATGTGTTTAGTGACGGCATCAGATTCCTAATTGATGGAGAAAGGCCTGGTGGTAAGAAAAGCTGCTTCTAGGAGGTTGTCAAGTGTTTTAGCTCGACTATTCCATTCTTGGGTGGTTGGGTTGACCCTTGTTCCTGTAACTCGAATCCTAGCCCGGTATATTCCATTTTAATTTTACACCATTGTGAACCTTACGCCTTTTTTACTCTCTGATCGAGGTTCTCGACATTGAAAAAGCTTTGTAAACTAAATCACACGTGTATATGTTGACATTTAAGAGATATACAGTCAAGAAAATCTTGGGCAATGGTGATATATATGTGGATTAGACACCAAAAAAAAACACTCAACAAATGGCTACAATTTAAGGAATGTGTTTAGTGACGGCATCAGATTCCTAATTGATGGAGAAAGGCCTGGTGGCAAGAAAAGCTGCTTCTAGGAGGTTGTCAAGTGTTTTCGCTCGACGATTCCATTCTTGGGTGGTTGGTTTGGCCCTTGTTCCTGTAACTCGAATCCTAGCCCAGTATATCCCATTTTAATTTTACACCATTGTAAACCTTATGCCTTTTTTACTCTCTGATCGAGGTTCTCGGCATTGAAAAATCTTGGTAAACTAAATCACATGTGTATATGTTGTCATTTAAGAGATGTACAGTCAAGAAAATCAAGGGCAGTAGTGATATATATGCGGATTACACACCAAAAAAAAACACTCAACAAATGGCTACAATTTAAGGAATGTGTTTAGTGACGACATCAGATTCCTAATTGATGGAGAAAGGTCTGGTGATAAGAAAAGCTGCTTCTAGGAGGTGGTCAAGTGTTTTCGCTCGACGATTCCATTCTTTGGTGGGTGGTTTCGCCCTTGTTCCAGTAACTCGAATCCTAGCCCGGTATATCCCATTTTAATTTTACACCATTGTGAACCCTACGCCTTTTTTACTCTCAGATCGAGGTTCTCGGGATTGAAAAATCTTTGTAAACTAAATCACACGTGTATATCTTGAAATTTAAGAGATATACAGTCAAGAAAATCAAGGGCAATGGTGATATATATGCGGATTAGACACCAAAAAAAAACACTCAACAAATGGCTACAATTTAAGGAATCTGTTTAGTGACGGCATCAGAATCCTAATTGATGGAGAAAGGTCTGGTGGAAAGAACAGCTGCTTCTAGGAGTTTATCAAGTGTTTTCGCTCGACGATTCCATTCTTGGGTGGTTGGTTTGGCCCTTGATCCTGTAACTCGAATGCTAGCCCGGTATATCCCATTTTAATTTGACACCATTGTGAACCTTACTCTTTTTTTACTCTCTGATCAAGGTTCTCGGCATTGAAAAATCTTCGTAAACTAAATCGCATGTGTATATGTTGATATTTAAGAGATATACAGTCAAGAAAATCAAGGGCAGTGGTGATATATATATGCGGATTAGACACCAAAGAAAAAACACTCAACAAATGGCTACAATTTAAGGAATGTGTTTAGTGACGGCATCAGATTCCTAATTGATGGAGAATGGTCTGGTGAGAAGAAAAGCTGCTTCTAGGAGGTTGTCATGTGTTTTCGCTCGATGATTCCATTCTTGGGTGGTTGGTTTGGCCCTTGTTCCTGTAACTTGAATCCTAGCCCGGTATATCCCATTTTAATCTTACACCATTGTGAACCTTACGCCTTTTTTACTCTCTGATCGAGGTTATCGGCATTGAAAAATCTTTGTAAACTAAATCACACGTATATATGTTGACATTTAAGAGATATACAGTCAATAAAATCAAGGGCAATGGTGATATATATGCGGATTAGACACCAAAAAAAAAAACACTCAACAAATGGCTACAATTTAAGGAATGTGTTTAGTGATGGCATCAGATTCCTAATTGATGGAGAAAGGTCTGGTGGCAAGAAAAGCTGCTTCTAGGAGGTTGTCAAGTGTTTTCGCTCGACGATTCCATTCTTGGGTGGTTGGTTTGGCCCTTGTTCCTGTAACTCGAATCCTAGCCCGGTATATCCCATTTTAATGTTACTCCATTGTGAACCTTACGCTTTTTTTACTCTCTGATCGAGGTTCTCGGCGTTGAAAAATCTTCGTAAACTAAATCACACGTGTATATGTCGACATTTAAGAGATATACAGTGAAGAAAATTAAGGGCAATGGTGATATATATGCGGATTAGACACAAAAAAAACACTCAACAAATGGCTACAATTTAAGGAATGTGTTTAGTGACGGCATCAGATTCCTAATTGATGGAGAAAGGTCTGGTGGCAAGAAAAGCGGCTTCTAGGAGGTTGTCAAGTGTTTTCGCTCGACGATTCCAGTCTTGGGTGGTTGGTTTGGCCCTTGTTCCTGTAACTCGAATCCTAGCCTGTATATCCCTTTTTAATTTTACACCATTGTGAACCTTATTCCTTTTTTACTCTCTGATCGAGGTTCTTGACATTAAAAAATCTTCGTAATCTAAATCACACGTGTATATGTTGACTTTTAAGAGATATACAGTCAACAAAATCATGGGAAATGTTGATATATATGCGGATTAGACACAAAGGGTTTGGGGTTTGGGGTTTGGGGTTTAGGGGTTAGGGGTTAGGGGTTAGGGGTTGGGGTTTAGGGGTTAGGGTTTAGGGGTTTAGGGGTTTAGGGGTTAGTGTTTAGGGGTTAGGGTTTGGGGTTTGGGTTTGGGGTTAGGGTTTGGGTTTAGGGTTTAGGGTTTAGGGTTTAGGGTTTAGGGGTTAGGGTTTAGGGGTTAGGGTTTAGGGGTTAGGGGTTAGGGTTTAGGGGTTAGGGGTTAGGGTTTAGGGGTTAGGGTTTAGGGTTTAGGGTTTAGGGGTTTAGGGGTTAGGGGTTTAGGGGTTTAGGGGTTAGGGGTTAGGGGTTTGGGGTTTGGGGTTTGGGATTTGGGGTTAGGGGTTTGGGGTTTGGGGTTTAGGGGTTTGGGGTTTGGGGTTTGGGGTTAGGGGGTTAGGGGTTTGGGGGTTGGGGGTTAGGGGTTGGGGGTTAGGGTTTAGGGTTTAGGGTTTTTTTTTTTTGGGTAAATGAGCTTTCGCCCGGCAAACTTTTATAAATGTAGAAAAAATTACATGTTTAAAGGGGCATACCCCCACCAAAGAACACACGAAACACCAAAACAAGCTTTGGTGATCGCCACAAAAATGGAAAACATACAACGCCTACTAAAGTTTAGAAACAAAGTAGGAATTATATATTCCCCAATCAAGAACATAAACCCGAGCCCTAACATACAAACCAATCTATACATAGTAACACATAAAACCCACCATAAGTGGGCCTTTAACCAGCAGCCATACAAGCCCAAATTCTGGCCTATATCACAAAAAAAAACAAGAGGCGGGCCAGTAGTCCAATTAATCCTGTCATAGAAAAAAACCCACAGCAGCACAAAACGGACTTCTACCAGCTTTAAAACAGGCCCATTGGGCCGCACACTAGGGGACGAAAAAGATTGACCTTGGCCGCATAAACCAATACTGTTTATACCTGGAGTAGGCTGAATACTCCATCCCAACAAACCCGGAACACCATAGCAAACAACCCCGGAGCAAAAAAACATGAACTCGAACCCAACTAACCCTCAACATTAAAAACCCCGGACCATAATAACCCCGGAATTCAGACCAGGATCTGAAACTCGGATGAGAGAAAACCCGGTGGCTACCCTCGGAAACTGACACCCGAAAATCAAACCAAAACAAAGTGAACCCAGCCAAGCGGAAACCGGACCAAACCCAGCCTGTAAAAATAACCTGGAGCCACTTAGAAAGCTGAACCCAGCACATAAACAATAAACAACAGCTTCCCAATCTGTAACCTCCCATTCGGCTGCCCAGATTTATTACCAATCGGCCAAATAAAATCAGAGTAAAAGTCCCAAACAGGAGCAATTTTCGAGTACACCCTAAACCCATCCGAAAGTCACAAAAGCACAAAACTAAGACCCAACAGACAACCAATTCGAACATGAGCAGACGATACATAAATCACTTATGTTTGGGAGGTTTTGCGACTACGGGATCAAAGTACTTACCCGTCTTCGCCAGTTGAGAGATGAACTGGGCTGAGCCGCTCTCATCCTCGTAAACGTCCTCGACACAAAAATCAGGGTCCAAATCAAACTCCATGCATTTGTCATAGAAGAACTCCCATTCACCGTCGACCCATTCTTCTTGATCCTCCGCTTTCACCGCTTTTGCGTAACTACGAAGAGCATCGGTAATTCGCTTTTTTTGTTCATCTGTGATGCCATAGTCCTTATCAAGGATCCGATTAAGAGATTCTGATGGGCTGTATTGGCACCATGAAGGGAGGACACGACCCGGATCAATCACATTTTGTTGATTGGTGGTACATTTCTCGGTGCACATATTTTCCGGCGGGTACAAATCAGAATTTTCCACCACCAAGGTACCCTTTTTAACGCTCACCTGGACATCAAGAACAGAAAACCTATTGAATGTGCTCATCACAGGCTTATCAGCTGGACCAGGGGCATTTTTGGCAACATTTTCCACACCCGAGACATCTTTAGCTGGCCTGCCTTGGACTGCTCGGGCATAGTTAAAACCAGAGGCTTTCGAAGCACTTTTAGAAGCCTGATTTGCAGCCTTCTTCGGCTCTTTAGGAGGGTGCTGCTGGTTAGTTAATCCCGAACTTCTTGGTTTTGAACAAGACGTTATGTTAGAGTAATGATCCACCTTAATACCTCCACTATTACACGAAACCTGTTGGGCTCCACTCAGGTTCTTTTTAGCTGTGTTTTGGCCTCTATTGTTTAGCTTAGCTTGATCAGTATGCAGCTGCCGATTTCTCTTATTCCTCACAGTTTCAAACCCATCATCATCCCTAATCGAAACACCTTTACCTTTATCATTCTGGACTGTTTTTTGACGAAAGGCAGCCCCCAAATTCCCAGCAGCCTGTTCCGTAGTACTAGCCTCTTTCATCATCACATCGATATTCCCTATAGGTCTATTTTTACATTGTGTGTCATTATGGCCAAAAACAACACACTGAGAGCAGATAGGTGGTTTCCACTGGTATGAAACCTTTAGGGTGGTGACCCTGTTTGGATAAACAACTTCAACCTCACTTGGAAGTTTACACGACGCTTTTACATCCACCAAAACCCGAGCATAGCCTAGTTTACCCGTTTGGTTAGTACATCTCTCAAGCGTCAATTTATCCATGAGTTTTGGTTCCCCCATACCACTCATCAGTTTATTAATTCCTGTACTAGTCCACAGGTCGAGCGGAATATTGTGCACGGTTACCCACATAGGAACTATCGACGGTTCTATCTTTTCTAAGCATAGCCTGGGCAACCATTTATCCAGAAACACTGGGATGTTATTCACCATCCATGGCCCATTTTCCAGCACGTCATTCAATCCCTTTTCACTTTTGAATTTGAAATAGAAGATGCCTGCTGGACTTTTAGTTATTTCGGCCAAATCATAAGATCTCCAAAGGCGATGTAAACACCTATTCACTACTTTATAATCCATAGACGTACCTAGAAAATAGCCGTATAGATGTAAAGGGTAAGTCTGAGCCGATACTTTTAAATCGTCTTGAGTGATAATGATTCTTGTCTTTCCTTCAGGAGTAACAGAGGGCGGAAAATACTCCATCTTCACAGAATCAAGCTCCCTATTTCTGGCCATCATCTGACCATATGAAAGAGCACCCCCACCTGTTTTATCCCAGACCGAAACCTTAGGAGCAGGGCTTATCCCAGTTCCAGCATTACTGTCCGCAAACGGACTTGTACCTTCTCCCATCACAACATCATGGGCAGGAGTATTACCTGTGTTCTGAATAGGAGCAGAAATCTGGGTAGCCGTGTTAGGCATACCAGACTTATTCCCAATATGCCCCTGCTGATTGACAGCCCCAATAATCGGTGTTCCCATTTCATTATCATCATCCGTGGAATCAGAGTAGACCGAGACATGATCATCGTCTAAACTACTAGTGTTTTGGCCTAATACAGGACTATTCGTACCTGAATCTTCAACCATGTGGTCACCAGACTCCTTGTTCTGTAGAGAAAGGTCTGCTGACCCATCCAGACCATTGCTTCCGATTGGCAGCAAGTCAAGTTGCAAGCTTTCCCCTGTGCCTACATCTTCAAGCACTTGCTGGACTATCTCCCCACAGCCATTGTCAACCTTCTGATTTAGGGTTTAGGGTTTAGGGTTTTTTTTTTTTGGGAAACGAGGGCAAACCCCCGGGCAAACCTTTTATTAATGATGTTTAAAAGAGATTACAAACAACGAGCATTTGGCCAAGGCGACTCACCAAAAAACCAAACCTCAAAAGGAAAACAAAACATTAAACCAACATACATCAAACTAGAAAATGAAATAAAAGACTAAACTCCACGAGCGATGTCTCTTGCCGCCTCATCCGTTTCAGAGTCAACCTCTACTTCATCCTCTTCATTTGTTTCAACCATAGCTTCCTTCACCTGGTCAAACTTTGTAAGCATCACATAATAGGCCTTCAATTTCTCCGACCATGAAGAAAATACATCATCCGGAGGTTGCGTATTTGTTTCGTAGAATTTTCGAACCATTAACATTTCTTTTTCCCACAACCCGTGCTCGGTATCAAAACAATCTTCTTCATTTTGAAGAGTGTCAAACGAATTTTTAGTTTCAAGGGATGGGCTTTGTCGAGGCCCAAAATTATTTCGCGATACATCATAAAACCCACTTCCATTTTTTGGGCCTTTAACTTCCATAAGAACCGGGTCAGATTTTAACCCATAAATGTTTGGGCCAACCGAGTTTGGGCCTGGCATCATCGCATCCCCCAAATCAGCACATATGTTGGACCTAACAATTTCGACCAGATCTGGGCCTGAATTAACTGGGCCAGCCCTACCTAAAGGTGGGAACTGAACCACAGAATTAATTGGCGGGCCTGGATTCAAAACAGATGAGCCCACACATGAGCTATTCGCTGCTGGGCCAGCCTTTTTGACATTGCCTTTATTAAGCCTAGCAGCCTTATCGCTGGGCTTAATTGGGCTCATTCCCATATCCAATTCCTTAACAGGGCCAGACACAGCATTCGGAACTCCAGATGGGCCTGCCCCACATGTATTCGGACCATGAACAAGCCTTTCAAGATCTTTTTTAGCCAATGGAGCCCACTTAACATTGGATTTCTTTCGAGTAATCAACGTAAAGCCATCATCTTGAACCATAGGTTTTTTCAAAATGCTCTTTTGAACCGGTTGTTCTATTATATTTTTATCTTTTTTTCCAACCGGTTTTTGAACCTCCTCATGGCTCGAATCAAGATGACCAAAAACATGACATTTTTTACATATAGGAGGGGTCCATTTGTAACTCAAATCAAGGTATTCAGTTTTACATGGTGATTCATTAAGAGACGGAAACCTCACCTTGACACGGGTTGGAAGGCCATATGATGCATTAGCTTCAACAAGTACTCGAGCAAAGCTTAGCGGTCCCTTTTTTGATTCACACCGTAGATGCGTAGCTTTATCCAACATGAGTGGTTTACCAATACAACTTACAATTTGCCCAATGTTACCTCCATTCCATAAGCAAAGCGGAAGGTCTTTTATCATTACCCAAATTGGCACTTTATCCAAATCCGGCTTCGATAGAATGGTGTTCGGTTGCCAAAGTTGTAACACTAAAGGCACATTTCTAACTAACCAAGGATTTCTTTCCAATACTTGGAGCATCCCCTCATCATGATCAAAGGTAAAAAGGTAAAAACCACCACTTTTTTTGATAATTGATTTCAACCCAAACTTGTGCCACATCTTAATTAGGTTCTCCTTAACCACTTGAAAAGCAAGGTTTTCCCCAACAAAATAACCATATAGTTGAAGACGGTGAGCCTTAACACTCTTAGTCATAAAATGCCCATTCAAGTTGACTATAACTTCTCCATTTTCCACTTCCGGAATATCATGGAATAATCTAGTTTCACTCTCCTCAATTTCAATACCTTTAGTCAATTTAGCAAACAATTCACGGTTCCAATATTTTGTTCCAAAAACTGGATCAACATCAATGCCATTCGGCCCAAACTTTAGATTAGGATCACATACAAACTGGAAAGTAGGCTTTCGCATTTTGTTAGGTTCATATGATCCGAATTGTAAAGTCTGTGATAGTAAATTCGATCCAGCATTCATACTTTCCAAGCCCATAACCTCTGATCCACTAATAGTTTTGACAGTTTGGACCTCACAAATTGTTGGCCCAACCCCATCCCCATTATTTAAATCAGGATTAATAGGCCCATCATCCACCTTAAGTGAATTATTAATACCCACTAAAGGTGGATTATATTTCTCCTCAGGTTCAGAAGTTTTAGAATTAACTGGGCCCACCATAGGTGGTGGCCCTGTTTTTGTCGAACTAACCTCATTAATATGATGGCTTTCAGTTCCCTGATTCAGGCCCAACGTACCATCTGGAACCGGATTCAAACACACTTCACCATTTGTTTCTGAAATTAATTCATTAGAATTGGACCCATCACTGTTAGATACATATAGCCCACAAGAATCAGGCCCACTTTGAGAAACAGGCCCAATTCTCTGATTTGCACGCGAAACAGGCCCAAGTCTTTGATCTGCACACGAAACAGGCCCAGCTCCAAACCTAGGCGACGTGACTTCCTCAGCAGCCGCCACAAGACATTCTCCGACATTCCCTGCCAAGCTGACGTCATTTTCTTGTTTTCCGGACCCAGCCTAAAAAACCGATCCCGATACATTTTCCGACATATTTTTAACCGGCGATTCAACTTCCTTCATTCTTTCCGGCAGAACTGCTTCCGTATCCGACCGTATTTCTTTCATAACCTGTCCAGATTCCGACGAAGTTTTGACCGGAACACCAGACTCAGATCCAAATTTATTCCAAATCAAAACCGACGGATTCCGTATAGACATTGTGGACATTAACGGAGACCATCCAACACTCGAATCACCCGATTTCATCATTGTTGACGGAGAAGAGGTCACTGATTCCTCACCCGAAGACAGAGACGAAGATACCGGCGACTTAACTCCAGATTTCAACATTGTTTTTGATAGACATGGGCTCGCAACTGATGGAACAGTAGACACAGACTTGTTTAGATCACAGACCTCCGATTTCTGAATATTTTCCTCTTTTTTCTCCTCTAAATCAGTAACTCGGACAGAATCTTCAGGTTTTCCACTAATTAACATATCCCACCATGATTTAGTTTGTTCTTTAATAGCCGCAGCTTCTTCTTTCTTTACAGATCTAGTGTTATGGACCTTTATAACCGGTGTTTTCTTCTTTTTTCCCTTCACACCACATGAAAACTTTGAGACTTTACCTCAAAACACACTGTAAGAAGTAGATGAAAGGTTGTGGATGAAAGAGAAGGCGGAGATAGGGCAGAGATAGGGAGAGAAGATATGGTGGCGGCTAAAAAGTATGAGAGAAAGAGGAGAGCATTTTCTCTCACACCTTAAGTGTGTTTTTAGGAAAAGGAGCAAATGAGACAAGCTTATGGTTTAGGGTTTAGGGTTTAGGGGTTAGGGGTTAGGGGTTAGGGGTTTAGGGGTTTAGGGGTTTAGGGGTTTAGGGGTTTAGGGGTTTGGGGTTTAGGGGTTTGGGGTTTGGGGTTTGGGGGTTTGGGGGTTTAGGGGTTTAGGGGTTAGGGGTTAGGGGTTAGGGGTTAGGGGTTTAGGGGTTTAGGGGTTTAGGGGTTAGGGGGTTAGGGGGTCTAGGGGGTCTAGGGTCTAGGGTCTAGGTTCTAGGTTCTAGGGTCTAGGGTTCTAGGGTTCTAGGGTTCTAGGGTTCTAGGGTTCTAGGGATCTAGGGTTCTAGGGTTCTAGGGTTCTAGGGTTTAGGGTTTAGGGTTTAGGGTTTAGGGTTTTTTTTTTTTGGGTAAAATTACAAGTTTAAAGGGGCATACCCCCGTCAACCTAACCACGGATCTCCAAAACAAGCTTTGGTGATCACTACAAAACCGGAAAACATACTACACCTACTAGTTTTACATTTGATAGTAGGAATGATATCTTTCCCGCCCAAAACATATACCCGAGCCCAAAATGTACATAACAAACATGATACTAAATCACATAAAAAACCCACCATAGATGGGCCTTCAAACAGCAGCCAAGACAGGCCTAACTTCTGGGCTTTTGGAAGAACCGACTTCAGCCAATTTGAGCTTCTAGCATCCTTAAAACCATCTGAATTATAGTACGTGGGCCAGGTATGATGCGTGATGCCTAGAAGAAAGTCACAGCCCACATAAGAAAGAACAAAAAACCATGGTTGGGCCTTCAAATTCATGTCAACAGCTTCAAAAAGGAGCCCAAAATACTTGCACCTTCCACCAGAGTTTGGGCCTATAACCTGGGCTTTGAGAAAGATAATCCAACTGGCCCGATGTCTGATCCAACGCAGCAACATAAGACCCGTTGGGTTTTCCTCGAACCCGGAACAAAACCAAACACCGGGGGGAGTCGCCAAAGCTCGGAACTGGAAGGCTCGGTCTGAATAATGAACCCGGAACAGCAGCAGACTCGGACAGCTGCAAAAAACCCACACCCCGGACAACAAACTAAGCCCGGACAGCAGATCAGGAACCATATTACGATGCCCGGAATAAGCAAAAAACCTAAGGAGAGCTGGGCCCGAATAATAACAAGTAGACAGCAGACTTGGCTGCCAAACCGAGCCTACTTTGTGACAAACAAGAATTTGTATCCACCGATACACACCCAACCCCTGATTACAAACCCAAAACAGGAGTAGAACGAGGGACCCAAAAAATTTAATAACCGGCTCACCCCAAATAACGAACCCGGTGCCCAGAATGGAATCCAAACAAACCCGGACAGCTGTGTCACACAAAACCCAAACAAACCCGGATGGAGCTGTGTTGGACGATTTACAAACCAGAACCAGAACAGCAGATTCAGAGCATATTCTGGGGCACCTAGCAGACCCGGAGGGCAGCAAAACGAAGTCAAAATACCCAGCAGCTAGCATACTGATTACCCACATGCAGTACATCCAGAAACAAAAACAGTTCCAGCCAAAAGACAAAGGCATATTGCAGAAACAGAAGACCCAGCGATCAAACAATAATAGACAGAAAGTGCCGTAGAGGAGAAGCTTACTGGCACAGTCCAAAAGACACCGAAAACACAGGCAACAAGAAAAAAGAACCAACAAACCGACCCTTCCCTAAAAGACGTATGGCACATAATTAATGTTTAGGGGGTTTCGCAACAACGGGATCAAAGTATTTACCCGTTTTCGCAAGTTGAGCGATAAATTGAGTTGAGCCGCAATCATCCTCGTAAACGTGCTCGACACAAAAATCTGGATCCAGACCAAGTTCTAAGCATTTATCGTGAAAGAACTCCCACTCACCATCCACCCACTCTTCTTGATCCTCCGCTTTAACCGCTTTCGCGTCACTTTGAAGGGCATCAAGTATTCGCTTTTTTTGAGCATCCGTTATACCATAATCCTTTTCAAGGATCCGGTTTAACATCTCCTTAGGGCTGAACTGGCTCCACGAGGGAAGAATACGACCTGGGTCAATCACATTTTGTTGATTGGTGGTACATTTTTCAGAGCAAATCTTTTCCATCGGAACCAAGTCAGGGTTTTCTGCCACCAAGGTGCCCTTTTTAACGCTCTCCTGAACATCAAGAACTGAAAACCTGTTGTACGTGCTCATCTTAGGCTTGTCAGCTGGGCCAGGGGTATTTTTGTCAACAATTTTCACACCAGAACCTTCCTTAGCAGGTCTGCCTTGGACTGCACGGGCAAAGTTAAAACCGGATGCTTTCGGGGCACTTTTAGGAGCCTGATTAACAGCCTTCTTCGGCTGTTTAGGAGGGAGCTGCTGATTTTTTAAACCCGGACTATTAGGCTTCGAACAGGACGCTACAGTAGCGTTATGGACCATCTTACTACCTCCACTTTTACTGAAAACCTGCTGAACTCCACTCTGATTGTTTTTAGCGGGATTTTGGCCTCTATTATTAGCTTTTGCTAGATCAGATTGCGGCTGCCTATATCTCTTATTCATCACAGTCTCAAAACCATCATCATCCGTAACCGAAACACCTTTGCCTTTATCTTTTTTTGCTGCATTAAGATTGATGGCAGTCCCCGTACTCTCAGCTGCCTTCTCCATGTCAGCAGCCTCTTTCATTGCCACATCAGTATTCGTTTTTGGTTTAAGTTTACATTGCATATCACTATGGCCAAAAACAACACAATGAGAACAAATAGGCGGTTTCCACTGGTATGAAACATTAAGAGAAGTAATCCTATTGGGGTATACCACTTCAACCTCACTAGGAAGATTACAAGAGGCTTTTACATCCACCAGCACCCGAGCATAGCCAAGTTTGCCCGTTTGGTTTGTACATCTCTCAAGCGTTAATTTGTCCATGAGTTTCGGCTCCCCCATTCCACTCATGAGCTTATTTATACCTGTGCTAGTCCACAGGTCTAGCGGAATATTGTGCACAGTTACCCACATAGGCACAATCGACGGTTCTATCTTTTCTAGGCATAGCCCGGGCACCCACTTATCTAAAAACACAGGGATGTTATTCACCATCCATGGCCCATTTTCCAACACATCATTTAATCCCTTTTCACTTTTAAACTTGAAATAATAGATACCCGCTGGACTTTTTGTAATTTCAGCCAAATCATATGATCTCCAAAGCCGATGAAGGCACTTATTCACAACATTATAATCCATAGTCGTGCCAAGGAAGTAGCCATAGAGATGGAGTGGGTATACCTGGGCCGAAGCTTTGAGGTCTTCCTGAGTAATGATGATTCTAGTTTTACCTTCAGGGGTGACAGATGGAGGAAAATACTCCATTTTTACTGCCTCCAATTCTCTATTTCTCGCTATCATCTGGCCATAAGAGAGCCCTCCCGCAACTGACTTATCCCAAACAGAAACCTTCCGGACAGGAATAGACCCCTGCTTAATGGTTCCTTCTACACTAGGGCTAGTACCTTCCCCCATAACAATGTCATGACCACGAGTATTACCTACACTCTGGATAGGGGCAGATAAAGCTTCACACAAGGATGATTCGGATAACGAGTCCCATTCTGAGTATTCCCCTGTCACCCGATTGTCCTCATTCATCCCATCAATAATATTTTCATCTCCCATATTCGAAACAGGCTTAGCAATCTTACTCATTCTCGCAGTTTGTTCAATAAATTCCCTAATAGGCAAGTCGGATAGAAGAGGGTTATACCTTGTAGGAGGGACTGCACTATTTGTGCTCTTTTTCTGACGAGAATCAGCACTCAACGGATTGAATCGCCATTCCTTCTTCTGTTTTTTGACACCACCAAACCCCTTGATCTGAACCTTACCAGGTCTGTTACGGCTCTTCCTAGGAGGCGACCAGGTTCCACCTCTAGCTTCCCTGGCCTCTTGCATGAGCTGGTTATCATGAGCTACATATTCAGCTCTGATTCGGTTGAGATCTTCACTCGAAACAGGGGATTTGGAGTTGGACCCCTTGTTAGCTTGATCAGCAGGTTGAACACTTGAAAGAACTGAACAAGCGGCTGACTTGAAAACTTCAATCGAAGGAGGCGGCTGTGCAATCGGACCATCAGGAGGCTTCAAACTGGTTCCGCTTTGCACTTCCGGTGGACTACAAGCGATAACAGATGCCGAAATTGGTGGCGGCTGAACATAATCGCCCTCATGATGCACGAAATTGGGACCGATTTGAGAGGCAGGGGATGGAATCAAAGGTGAAGAGCACACAATTGGAGGCGGATCTGGAGGTTGGGGTGGAATCACAGTTGTATTAGGAGTAGATGAAGAGATTTCGGACATGGGAGATTAAGAACGGCCGAGAGAGATTTTTAGAGAGAGAAAGAAGAGAGAGAAAAAAATTGAGCAAATGAAAAATCTTAGGGTTTAGGGTTTAGGGTTTAGGGTTTAGGGTTTAGGGTTTAGGGTTTTTTTTTTGGATAAATGAGCTTTCGCCCGGCAAACTATTATAAAATGAAAAGATTTTACATGTATTTTTTGGAGGGGCATACCCCCCCCCCCCCCATAACACTTGGACACCCAAAACATGCTTCGGGTACCATCAAAAATGAAAACCATACTATGCCTACTACAAAGTAACCTTCTAGTAGGAATAATATCCTTTTCTACCAAAACAAAAGATTCGACATCACCGGCACTGTAGAGAAAATGGTCCTTGAACTGCACACTTGTATACCCATGTAACGGGCCTTCCAAGAAATAACCACAAAACATGGCAGCTAGGCCTAAACAGGCCCAACCAATCAGCATCATGACAGAGGGCTTATTGCACATCTTTAACGGACTGGGCCTTCTGGGCAAGCGATAACAGTGGGCCCAGGCCCAGTAGACAGTAGTTTCATTCAACACTGCCTTGAGCCCAGTGCAGCAACACAGCAAAACAGTTGGGCTTGGCATCTTAAACAATAAATTGGGCCTAAGCAGGCTTGGATCCTCTTTATAGACCCCATAGCTGGTATTTAAGTAGTAATAAACCCGGACTACAAATTTGGATACCCAAGGGCAGACGGAAACCACACAACAATTGAAACCCGAAAGGGTGACAGTGAAGACCGAACACATCCAGCCCAAAGGGGCCTGCGTAAATGGGCTACGGCTGAAAGCAAACAAGGGACAGAACTGGGCTAAAACAAAGGAGAGGACATACATCCCATTGCAGTTGGGCTGTATTCTCCGAAACCTATTGAGAGCCCACCCGATCAAACCCAGTCCACTCCAAACCCACAATGCAAAACTCAGACCCCCAGCCAACAGACTCGGACCATCTGATTGAACCCAGAACGATGTAGAGGACCCAGAATGATGAGATAAAGACCTGACCCAAAGAAGAAAACCGGACGAGGCAGACTCGGGTAACAAACCCTGAGCACCAAACTCCGACACACGAATACAAACTGCAAACCCGGACACCAAACGAACAACTAAACAATAAAAAATGAAAAAACTGAAATCAAAACAGAATTTTACCAGCTGGTAACATCCAGCTTTGCTGCTAAAGTTAACAACCCAACGACTAAATAAAATCAACGAAAAAGTCCCGAACAAAAGAAGCTTCGGACCACCACCCAAAAACAACCGATGAATGAACAAACAAAAACACAAACACCAACAAACAGACCCATCAAACAGGAACGACGGACACATAAATTAATGTTTAGGAGGTTTCGCAACTACGGGATCAAAATATTTACCCGTTTTTGCAAGTTGAGAGATAAATTGAGCCGATCCACTATCATCCTCGTACACATCTTTGACACAATAATCTGGATCCAGATCAAGTTCTATACACTTATCATAGAAAAACTCCCATTCCCCGTCCACCCATTCTTCTTGGTCCTCCGCTTTGACAGCTTTGGCGTCACTTTGAAGAGCGTCAGTTATACGTTTCTTTTGAAGGTCCGTAATGCCGTAGTCTTTATCTAGAATTCGGTTTAAAGACTCCGACGGACTAAAATGGCTCCAAAGCGGGAGGACACGACCCGGATCGATCAAAGGCTGCTGGTTAGTAGTGCACCTTTCCACACTAAGACTCTCTGGCATATTAAGGTCTATAGGGCTTCCCACCAGGCTATTAGTTTTCAAACTCGCTTCAATATCCATCTCCGAGAAGCCAGTGGAGACTAAACTATCATCACCAAGCACTGCAAACCTGTTGGAAATAGTACATCCCGGCTGTTTGACAGCAGCCTTTGGTCCTGCAGAGGACGGTTGATTTTCAGCAGCTTTTTTGGGAATCGGAGGGGCTGAATGAGACTGTTTCACTGCAGCGTGACTGGACTGTTTCAGCGGCTGTTTGGCAGCATGACTGGACGGTTTATCAGCAGGTTTTTGAGGCAGTTTGTCAGTCATTTTTTGCGAGCTCAGGCCCTGAACAGCACGGCCAAAGTTGAAACCCGAACCCTTTTTTATCACACCACTAGTGCTAGCCTTGGACACATTCGTTGTACTTCCAAAGTTGCTTTGGTTACACACATTCTTCCCTTTAGATTGCATGCCCACTGGATTGATTTTGGTACTCCCAGCCTTCTGTTGGACAGTTTTTTGCTGCACAGGTTGTGTGTCTACGTAACCCACTGGATTGGAACCACCACCACCTCTTATTTGCGTTTCCTGCACAGGTTTTTTTGGCATTTTTCACTACCATCTCAGCTAGCTCCTCAGCAGTTCTGGGACGAATTTTGCACATTTTTAGTGAGTGTCCAAACACACTGCAATGACTACACACAGGTGGTTTCCATTGGTACGTTACATTAAGGTTCCCAATTCGAGTAACTCCATCCATACCACAAGGGAATTCCACCTCAACAACATTTGGTAATCCTAGATCAGCCTTTGCATTAACTAACATCCTAGCAAACCCCAGTTTCCCCGTTTGATTAACCACCCGATTATGAGTAACTCTATCGAGCAATAATGGTTTTCCCACACCACTAAAAACTTTACTCATCCCTCTGTCTGTCCAAAGCTCCATAGGGACATTATGGACAGTAACCCAAATGGGAATGGTAGACGGTTCTATCCGTTCCAAGCACAGCCCAGGTTCCCATCGATTAATCAAAATAGGAACATTGTTTACAAGCCACGGGCCATTCTCGAGCACATTCTTAAGACCATTCTCACTGCTGAACTTAAAGTAGTAGTAACCAGAAGAGCATTTTGAAATTTCAGAAATATCATAGTTTTTCCACAATCGTTTGAG
>JARYGA010013128.1:802500-810000 GCA_030545235.1 Helianthus tuberosus
TACCAGCTGGTAACATCCAGCTTTGCTGCTAAAGTTAACAACCCAACGACCAAATAAAATCAACGAAAAAGTCCCGAACAAAAGAAGCTTCGGACCACCACCCAAAAACAACCGATGAATGAACAAACAAAAACACAAACACCAACAAACAGACCCATCAAACAGGAACGACGGACACATAAATTAATGTTTAGGAGGTTTCGCAACTACGGGATCAAAATATTTACCCGTTTTTGCAAGTTGAGAGATAAATTGAGCCGATCCACTATCATCCTCGTACACATCTTTGACACAATAATCTGGATCCAGATCAAGTTCTATACACTTATCATAGAAAAACTCCCATTCCCCATCCACCCATTCTTCTTGGTCCTCCGCTTTGACAGCTTTGGCGTCACTTTGAAGAGCGTCAGTTATACGTTTCTTTTGAAGGTCCGTAATGCCGTAGTCTTTATCTAGAATTCGGTTTAAAGACTCCGACGGACTAAAATGGCTCCAAAGCGGGAGGACACGACCCGGATCGATCAAAGGCTGCTGGTTAGTAGTGCACCTTTCCACACTAAGACTCTCTGGCATATTAAGGTCTATAGGGCTTCCCACCAGGCTATTAGTTTTCAAACTCGCTTCAATATCCATCTCCGAGAAGCCAGTGGAGACTAAACTATCATCACCAAGCACTGCAAACCTGTTGGAAATAGTACATCCCGGCTGTTTGACAGCAGCCTTTGGTCCTGCAGAGGACGGTTGATTTTCAGCAGCTTTTTTGGGAATCGGAGGGGCTGAATGAGACTGTTTCACTGCAGCGTGACTGGACTGTTTCAGCGGCTGTTTGGCAGCATGACTGGACGGTTTATCAGCAGGTTTTTGAGGCAGTTTGTCAGTCATTTTTTGCGAGCTCAGGCCCTGAACAGCACGGCCAAAGTTGAAACCCGAACCCTTTTTTATCACACCACTAGTGCTAGCCTTGGACACATTCGTTGTACTTCCAAAGTTGCTTTGGTTACACACATTCTTCCCTTTAGATTGCATGCCCACTGGATTGATTTTGGTACTCCCAGCCTTCTGTTGGACAGTTTTTTGCTGCACAGGTTGTGTGTCTACGTAACCCACTGGATTGGAACCACCACCACCTCTTATTTGCGTTTCCTGCACAGGTTTTTTTGGCATTTTTCACTACCATCTCAGCTAGCTCCTCAGCAGTTCTGGGACGAATTTTGCACATTTTTAGTGAGTGTCCAAACACACTGCAATGACTACACACAGGTGGTTTCCATTGGTACGTTACATTAAGGTTCCCAATTCGAGTAACTCCATCCATACCACAAGGGAATTCCACCTCAACAACATTTGGTAATCCTAGATCAGCCTTTGCATTAACTAACATCCTAGCAAACCCCAGTTTCCCCGTTTGATTAACCACCCGATTATGAGTAACTCTATCGAGCAATAATGGTTTTCCCACACCACTAAAAACTTTACTCATCCCTCTGTCTGTCCAAAGCTCCATAGGGACATTATGGACAGTAACCCAAATGGGAATGGTAGACGGTTCTATCCGTTCCAAGCACAGCCCAGGTTCCCATCGATTAATCAAAATAGGAACATTGTTTACAAGCCACGGGCCATTCTCGAGCACATTCTTAAGACCATTCTCACTGCTGAACTTAAAGTAGTAGTAACCAGAAGAGCATTTTGAAATTTCAGAAATATCATAGTTTTTCCACAATCGTTTGAGACTCAAATTAACCTTATGAAAATCCATTGAAGTTCCTAAAAAATACCCATACAGATAAAGAGGAAAGGCCTTTTCCGATAATAATAAATCTTCCTTGGTGAGGACAACCCGACACTTACCCTCCGATGTGATTATAGGGGGGATGTACTCCAGGTTAACCTTATTATCAGCAGCGTTGTTCTTAATCTGTTCAGCAAAAGATAAACCCAACCCCTTATGTTTATCCCACACATTCACAACATGGCCAGCCGAGTTATCTTCTGTATTTAAAACAGCATTCGACTGCAAGAGACTAGAATCCATACCTTTCTCAGTAGCACCATTATCGTTAAGTTTAAGAGGTAAAGTAGTAGCAGAATTTACACCCTTACTACCCATTTTCTGGTGATTAGCCGGAGTATCTTCTTCCATATCCGAATTACCACAAGCCTGGGCAGACTTAGAATCCTCTGAATACACTTCGACAACATCATCCTCCCATTCATCCGTATTCTCTTGATTACCAGATTTCTCAGCAAGAACAGCAGCCCAGTTTGGCAAAACCCGTTTGGTCCGAGCAGCAATTCTCTTCGTCTCTTCTACAAAACCTTTAATACGAAGTTCAGAAAGGGTAGGGCTGAATTTCACTACCGGTTTGGATCTCTTGTTGTTCCTGAACCCCTTGATTTTGACCCCAACCTTCTTAGGGTTTGTCGATTTCAAACCTCCAGGAGGAAGACCAGCATCCCGCATCAGAGCATGGTCATGAGCGACCATTTCAGCCCGTATCCTGTCCAATTCCTCATCCCCAGACTTTGCGGCAGACCTGGTGACTCGATTCCCTGCATTATTGGAACTGGATTTACTGATTGCGGCTGATTTCACCACATGGAGTAACCGATTACCTTCAGCAGGACTTAAATTAGGGTTATCAAGAGGATTAGGGGAGGCGGCGCCTGGGTTATCTCCTGTCTTCTTCGCACAAAGAGGGGTAGCGGATAAAGCAGCAGGAATTGACCTTAAATCAGGGGGAATCGGTGGTTTTGGAGGAATTTGTGGTGGATTTAGTCCACCACTTGATGAATTTTCGGACATAGATGGGAAGAAACTGCCGTAAGTTGATAGAGAGAGTTTTTAGAGAGAGAAAGTTAGAGAGAGAAAAAAATTACACAAATGAAAATCCATAGGGTTTGGGGTTTGGGGTTTGGGGTTTGGGGTTAGGGGTTTAGGGGTTTAGGGGTTAGGGGTTAGGGGGTTAGGGGTTGGGGGTTAGGGGTTAGGGTTTAGGGGTTAGGGGTTAGGGTTTAGGGGTTAGGGTTTAGGGTTTAGGGGTTAGGGTTTAGGGTTTAGGGTTTAGGGTTTAGGGGTTAGGGGTTAAGGTTTAGGGGTTAGGGGTTAGGGGTTAGGGGTTAGGGGGTTAGGGTTTAGGGTTTAGGGTTAAGGGTTAGGGGTTAGGGTTTAGGGGTTAGGGGTTAGGGGTTAGGGGTTAGGGTTAGGGTTTAGGGGTTAGGGTTTAGGGTTTAGGGTTTAGGGTTTAGGGGTTAGGGGTTAGGGTTTAGGGTTTAGGGTTTAGGGGTTAGGGGTTAGGGTTTAGGGGTTAGGGTTTAGGGTTTAGGGTTTAGGGTTTATGGTTTAGGGTTTAGCAATCTTACTCATTCTCGCAGTTTGTTCAATAAATTCCCTAATAGGCAAGTCGGATAGAAGAGGGTTATACCTTGTAGGAGGGACTGCACTATTTGTGCTCTTTTTCTGACGAGAATCAGCACTCAACGGATTGAATCGCCATTCCTTCTTCTGTTTTTTGACACCACCAAACCCCTTGATCTGAACCTTACCAGGTCTGTTACGGCTCTTCCTAGGAGGCGACCAGGTTCCACCTCTAGCTTCCCTGGCCTCTTGCATGAGCTGGTTATCATGAGCTACATATTCAGCTCTGATTCGGTTGAGATCTTCACTCGAAACAGGGGATTTGGAGTTGGACCCCTTGTTAGCTTGATCAGCAGGTTGAACACTTGAAAGAACTGAACGAGCGGCTGACTTGAAAACTTCAATCGAAGGAGGCGGCTGTGCAATCGGACCATCAGGAGGCTTCAAACTGGTTCCGCTTTGCACTTCCGGTGGACTACAAGCGATAACAGATGCCGAAATTGGTGGCGGCTGAACATAATCGCCCTCATGATGCACGAAATTGGGACCGATTTGAGAGGCAGGGGATGGAATCAAAGGTGAAGAGCACACAATTGGAGGCGGATCTGGAGGTTGGGGTGGAATCACAGTTGTATTAGGAGTAGATGAAGAGATTTCGGACATGGGAGATTAAGAACGGCCGAGAGAGATTTTTAGAGAGAGAAAGAAGAGAGAGAAAAAAATTGAGCAAATGAAAAATCTTAGGGTTTAGGGTTTAGGGTTTATGGTTTAGGGTTTAGGGTTTAGGGTTTAGGGTTTAGGTTTTTTTTTGGATAAATGAGCTTTCGCCCGGCAAACTATTATAAAATGAAAAGATTTTACATGTATTTTTTGGAGGGGCATACCCCCCCCCCCCATAACACTTGGACACCCAAAACATGCTTCGGGTACCATCAAAAATGAAAACCATACTATGCCTACTACAAAGTAACCTTCTAGTAGGAATAATATCCTTTTCTACCAAAACAAAAGATTCGACATCACTGGCACTGTAGAGCAAATGGTCCTTGAACTGCACACTTGTATACCCATGTAACGGGCCTTCCAAGAAATAACCACAAAACATGGCAGCTAGGCCTAAACAGGCCCAACCAATCAGCATCATGACAGAGGGCTTATTGCACATCTTTAACGGACTGGGCCTTCTGGGCAAGCGATAACAGTGGGCCCAGGCCCAGTAGACAGCAGTTTCATTCAACACAGGCTTGAGCCCAGTGCAGCAACACAGCAAAACAGTTGGGCTTGGCATCTTAAACAATAAATTGGGCCTAAGCAGGCTTGGATCCTCTTTATAGACCCCATAGCTGGTATTTAAGTAGTAATAAACCCGGACTGCAAATTTGGATACCCAAGGGCAGACGGAAACCACACAACAATTGAAACCCGAAAGGGTGACAGTGAAGACCGAACACATCCAGCCCAAAGGGGCCTGCGTAAATGGGCTACGGCTGAAAGCAAACAAGGGACAGAACTGGGCTAAAACAAAGGAGAGGACATACATCCCATTGCAGTTAGGCTGTATTCTCCGAAACCTATTGAGAGCCCACCCGATCAAACCCAGTCCACTCCAAACCCACAATGCAAAACTCAGACCCCCAGCCAACAGACTCGGACCATCTGATTGAACCCAGAACGATGTAGAGGACCCAGAATGATGAGATAAAGACCTGACCCAAAGAAGAAAACCGGACGAGGCAGACTCGGGTAACAAACCCTGAGCACCAAACTCCGACACACAAATACAAACTGCAAACCCGGACACCAAACGAACAACTAAACAATAAAAAATGAAAAAACTGAAATCAAAACAGAATTTTACCAGCTGGTAACATCCAGCTTAGCTGCTAAAGTTAACAACCCAACGACCAAATAAAATCAACGAAAAAGTCCCGAACAAAAGAAGCTTCGGACCACCACCCAAAAACAACCGATGAATGAACAAACAAAAACACAAACACCAACAAACAGACCCATCAAACAGGAACGACGGACACATAAATTAATGTTTAGGAGGTTTCGCAACTACGGGATCAAAATATTTACCCGTTTTTGCAAGTTGAGAGATAAATTGAGCCGATCCACTATCATCCTCGTACACATCTTTGACACAATAATCTGGATCCAGATCAAGTTCTATACACTTATCATAGAAAAACTCCCATTCCCCGTCCACCCATTCTTCTTGGTCCTCCGCTTTGACAGCTTTGGCGTCACTTTGAAGAGCGTTAGTTATACGTTTCTTTTGAAGGTCCGTAATGCCGTAGTCTTTATCTAGAATTCGGTTTAAAGACTCCGACGGACTAAAATGGCTCCAAAGCGGGAGGACACGACCCGGATCGATCAAAGGCTGCTGGTTAGTAGTGCACCTTTCCACACTAAGACTCTCTGGCATATTAAGGTCTATAGGGCTTCCCACCAGGCTATTAGTTTTCAAACTCGCTTCAATATCCATCTCCGAGAAGCCAGTGGAGACTAAACTATCATCACCAAGCACTGCAAACCTGTTGGAAATAGTACATCCCGGCTGTTTGACAGCAGCCTTTGGTCCTGCAGAGGACGGTTGATTTTCAGCAGCTTTTTTGGGAATCGGAGGGGCTGAATGAGACTGTTTCACTGCAGCGTGACTGGACTGTTTCAGCGGCTGTTTGGCAGCATGACTGGACGGTTTATCAGCAGGTTTTTGAGGCAGTTTGTCAGTCATTTTTTGCGAGCTCAGGCCCTGAACAGCACGGCCAAAGTTGAAACCCGAACCCTTTTTTATCACACCACTAGTGCTAGCCTTGGACACATTCGTTGTACTTCCAAAGTTGCTTTGGTTAAACACATTCTTCCCTTTAGATTGCATGCCCACTGGATTGATTTTGGTACTCCCAGCCTTCTGTTGGACAGTTTTTTGCTGCACAGGTTGTGTGTCTACGTAACCCACTGGATTGGAACCACCACCACCTCTTATTTGCGTTTCCTGCACAGGTTTTTTTGGCATTTTTCACTACCATCTCAGCTAGCTCCTCAGCAGTTCTGGGACGAATTTTGCACATTTTTAGTGAGTGTCCAAACACACTGCAATGACTACACACAGGTGGTTTCCATTGGTACGTTACATTAAGGTTCCCAATTCGAGTAACTCCATCCATACCACAAGGGAATTCCACCTCAACAACATTTGGTAATCCTAGATCAGCCTTTGCATTAACTAACATCCTAGCAAACCCCAGTTTCCCCGTTTGATTAACCACCCGATTATGAGTAACTCTATCGAGCAATAATGGTTTTCCCACACCACTAAAAACTTTACTCATCCCTCTGTCTGTCCAAAGCTCCATAGGGACATTATGGACAGTAACCCAAATGGGAATGGTAGACGGTTCTATCCGTTCCAAGCACAGCCCAGGTTCCCATCGATTAATCAAAATAGGAACATTGTTTACAAGCCACGGGCCATTCTCGAGCACATTCTTAAGACCATTCTCACTGCTGAACTTAAAGTAGTAGTAACCAGAAGAGCATTTTGAAATTTCAGAAATATCATAGTTTTTCCACAATCGTTTGAGACTCAAATTAACCTTATGAAAATCCATTGAAGTTCCTAAAAAATACCCATACAGATAAAGAGGAAAGGCCTTTTCCGATAATAATAAATCTTCCTTGGTGAGGACAACCCGACACTTACCCTCCGATGTGATTATAGGGGGGATGTACTCCAGGTTAACCTTATTATCAGCAGCGTTGTTCTTAATCTGTTCAGCAAAAGATAAACCCAACCCCTTATGTTTATCCCACACATTCACAACATGGCCAGCCGAGTTATCTTCTGTATTTAAAACAGCATTCGACTGCAAGAGACTAGAATCCATACCTTTCTCAGTAGCACCATTATCGTTAAGTTTAAGAGGTAAAGTAGTAGCAGAATTTACACCCTTACTACCCATTTTCTGGTGATTAGCCGGAGTATCTTCTTCCATATCCGAATTACCACAAGCCTGGGCAGACTTAGAATCCTCTGAATACACTTCGACAACATCATCCTCCCATTCATCCGTATTCTCTTGATTACCAGATTTCTCAGCAAGAACAGCAGCCCAGTTTGGCAAAACCCGTTT
>JARYGA010013128.1:812500-816203 GCA_030545235.1 Helianthus tuberosus
ATAATAATGAAACCCGGACCAGTAGTAGAGAACCCAGACCCAAAAAAAGAAGCCACACCCAGACTGCCAGTGATCCCAACAAACAAACATACCCAGTACCGAGTTTTATGTACAAATCCAACCAACCATAGACCACAAAAAACTGGAATTAGCACAGCTCTTTCCCAGCCTATATACCCCATTTTGCTGCCAAGAACATTAACACTTGGACCAAACAAAATTAAACAGACGGTACCGAACAAAAGAAGCTTCCTTGTACGAGTCAAAACCCAACAAACGAGAGCAAAACACAGATCTAAAAACCAACAAAAATTCCCTTCAATGAAGAACAACGGACTCATAAATTAACGTTTAGGGGGTTTTGCGATAACGGGATCAAAATACTTACCCGTTTTCGCTAGTTGCGTAATAAACTGAGCAGAGCCGCTCTCATCCTCGTACACATCCTCGACACAGAGATCTGGATCCAAATCCAGCTCCATACATTTATCGTGAAAAAAATCCCATTCTCCTTCAACCCACTCTTCTTGGTCCTCCGCTTGAACCGCTTTCGTATCACCTTTGAGGGCATCTAAGATACGTTTTTTCTGCAAATCTGTGATGCCGTAATCTTTTTCTAATATCTGGTTTAGCGATTCCTTAGGACTAAACTTGCTCCAACTCGGCAAAACACGACCCGGATCAATCTCAATTTGCTGATTTGTTGTACAACTCTCAGTACAGATATTATCCGGAGGATACAGATCCAACGGGGCCCCCACTAGGCTATTTGTCTTGATGCTAGCGTCAAAATCCATCTCCGAGAAACCATTTACATCCATCTGATCCTCAACCAGGGCTGCAAATCTGTTTTGCGTAACAGTCTGATTTTTGGCAGCTGCAGTTATGGGCGTTTGTTTCGATTTTGGGTCAGGTTTAACAGATGGGATGGTTTTACTATTTGCATCTTTAGGATGGTTTGGTTTTTGAGTAGGTTTTGGGCCTTGGACAGCCCGACTGAAATTAAAACCTGGGGTCTTGTGGGGGGCTTTGGCTGGTTTTTTAACTGCACACTTAGGCGTACTGTTGGAACTCTGCTGATTAACTGGAGGTTTCGAATGAGAGCAAGAGGCATCAGAGGCATCATACACCTGGTTTAAATTATGAACACTCTTTTTCTTGTTCACCACCGTTTGAAACCCATCTCTATCAATGTTTTTTCCCTTATCAGGACATTCAATCAGGTTAGGAGAGGAGCTTGGACTGGACAGCTGCACCCTGGGATCATTAGCAGTACAAGTGGCATCAGCCATGGCTATATCCTCTACAGGCTTCGGGATGTGTTTACACTGTTTTAGAGTATGACCAAAGACGACACAGTGGGAGCATATGGGAGGCTTCCATTGATAAGAAACTCGTAATTTAGTAGTGCGATGTGGATAAACAACTTCAACCTCACAAGGGAGGCTACTCGAAGCTTTTACATCAACAAGAACCCGAGCATAACCCAATTTACCCGTCTGATTTTTGCATCTCTCAAGCGTCAACTTATCCATGAGTTTTGGTTCGCCCATTCCACTCATAAGTTTATTAATTCCCGTAGAGGTCCACAAATCCAACGGGATGTTGTGAATTGTCACCCATAGCGGCACAATCGTCGGTTCAACCTTTTCTAGACATAAACCTGGCACCCATTTATCCAGAAATATAGGAATGTTATTCACCATCCACGGGCCGTTTTCTAGAACTTCATTGAGACCCTTTTCGCTTTTAAATTTAAAATAGAAGATGCCCGCGGGGCTTTTAGTGATTTCATCAATATCATACATTCTCCACAACCGGTGTAGGCACCTATCAACCACTCTAAAATCCATGGAAGTCCCGAGGAAATAACCATAAAGGTGCAACGGGTATACCTGAGCAGAAATTACTAGGTCTTCTTCAGAGATCATAATTCTTGTATGACCCTCAGAGGTAATGACAGGCGGGAAATACTCCATTTTGACAGTATTTTGCTCTCTAATTCGCTGTATCATTTGCCCATACGATAAAGGACCCGATACCTGTCTATCCCAAACAGAGCCCTGCTTAACAACCTTAGAAGTAGGCTGCTGGACAGGAGAGTTTTTGACAGCAGAGGACTGTTTTAAACCATCAGCAGGCGTTGCAAAAGGTTGCTGATTTGTGACCGTACCAGCACCCATAAACTCCGAAGAGATTTGCTGGAAATCAGCACTAACGTTACCTACCGGTTGTTGGGCTACCACACCATTACATTCAAATTCCCCCAAAATTATATTCCCATCTTGCCCCTGCATATTAATATGATTATCTTCTTCCTCTGAATCATCGGAGTGGACCGATACAAGCTCGTCATCATTCTGGTGCAGAATATTAATCAAAGCAGGGGAGGGATTACCTGTGGTAGAAACTTCTGCAGTACTAACAACACCATCAGCCCTTCCTACCTGGCAGCCACCCGACACAGAACCACATTGAGCTTCCATAGTTTGACTCGACTTACCCAATTGCTCTTCATCTGTATTTTGCTTTGGATTAGTACTTGTGCCCTGAGAAGTGATATCAACAAAATCTTTGACGCGTAAATCCGCTAGCATTGGGCTATACTTGACAACCTTCTTCTGCTTCCTGACTGCACCGAAACCGGCAATCTGGACACCACTTTGGTTTGAACGAGATCGAGAAAAACGTTTGATACCTCTAGCCTTGTCGAATTCCTGTTGGATTGCTGCATCATGAGCAATAGCAGCGGCCCGAACAGCATCCAAATCAGGATCTCCTGAACTCAGATTCGCCCCCCTGCCCTTCTTCGCTTTTGCTTTGCTCTTAGGAGAACTTGCTTTCGGATTTAGGTTTTGTAGGGGAACCGATAGACTGCTATTCGCACTAAGATGAAGTCGCTCATCCAGAATAATGTTCGATTCACTCCCAATTTGAGAGCAGATATCGATATTTGGGGGATTTGGTGGAACAGCGGCAGACTTAGTCTCCGTAAAAAAGGGTGGCGGCTGGGCAAATTGGCTATTGCCTAGCACAGAACTTGGACAAAACGCAACATGAGGGGGGTTGGCATCATCAGGAGGACGATCAGGAGGGATTAGAGGGGTTAAGGGTGGAATAAATCCACCAGATGAAGATATTTCGGGCATGAGATGAAGGAGACGGTCAGAGAGAAATTCTTAGAGAGAGAAATTAGAGAGAGAAAAAAATTGAGCAAATGAAAAATCTTAGGGTTTAGGGTTTAGGGTTTAGGGTTTAGGGTTTAGGGTTTAGGGTTTAGGGTTTAGGGTTTAGGGTTTAGGGTTTAGGGTTTAGGGTTTAGGGTTTAGGGTTTAGGGTTTAGGGTTTAGGGTTTAGGGTTTAGGGTTTAGGGTTTAGGGTTTAGGGTTTAGGGTTTAGGGTTTAGGGTTTAGGGTTTAGGGTTTAGGGTTTAGGGTTTAGGGTTTAGGGTTTAGGGTTTAGGGTTTAGGGTTTAGGGTTTAGGGTTTAGGGTTTAGGGTTTAGGGTTTAGGGTTTAGGGTTTAGGGTTTAGGGTTTAGGGTTTAGGGTTTAGGGTTTAGGGTTTAGGGTTTAGGGTTTAGGGTTTAGGGTTTAGGGTTTAGGGTTTAGGGTTTAGGGTTTAGGGTTTAGGGTTTAGGGTTTAGGGTTTAGGGTTTAGGGTTTAGGGTTTAGGGTTTAGGGTTTAGGGTTTAGGGTTTAGGGT